>PVIJ01011592.1:0-53930 GCA_004024925.1 Scalopus aquaticus
CTGTTGTTTCACCTTTGCTCATTTTCATGCTTTAGGTACCAATTATGACTACGTGCGTGAGTTTAAAAGGAGCACAGGAACCTGGCATCACACTAAACCACTGCTTCCATCTGACCTGCGCCGCACTGGGTGTGCAGCCTTACGCATTGCGAATTGCAAGCTTTTCCGCCTGCAGCTTCAGCAAGGCTTATTCCGCATCCGAGTGCATTCCCCGTGAGAGGGAGCAGAGCAGAAGCAGAGCCCCAACCAAGTGCACATACACGGCTCTCTGAGGGGATGGGCAGCAGTGAAGCCTGCTCTGCGCGCCTGCCTTTGTCTGGTACCTCTGGTGGTTTTATAATGCTTAAAAGCTTGAGCTTCAGCTCTGGTTTGGGAGAATACATAACTGTTGAAAAACCACCTGGGAGGAATCAGTTCCTCCAGTTTGATGTGTCTGTAAACAAATGGAGGCTAGTAAGTGTCAAAAGGAAAAGGGAAGTGGGAATTGGTACAATGTAAAATACTTACTTTAAAACACTAAGGTGCATTTTCCCTGAAGGGAACTCCTATCAGACAGACTGCATTGTTCTAGTACCTGGCTTTGGTAAACAAACAAAACCCCATATATGCAAATCAACATATCCAAACATACCAAGGTTGCTTTTCTACTGCACTTGGAAGGAAATATGCCTAACCCTGTCCAAAAAATTAAGGTTTGTGCCTGAATATCAGATTGGGCTATAAGCCAGTTAGTCTCTATTTACTAGTACTCTGTTCTAAGAATCGTTTGAAAACTAGGTTATGATGAATAGAAACTAAGATAAAATTTCTCTTTTGTGACATTCTATCTTAGTAATCTAAAGATTCAATAATTTAACGAGTCAGGTTGCAGCCCTCATGTGAGTTTAAAGGAAGTTGCTGACATCTCTGTAACGTAGAGTCAGGTGCATCATGCCGTCACCTCCGGGGCAGAGCTCTTGGAATTGTAAAGGATCTCATGCCATGCTGTTCTTCCTTTTCAATTCACCAGAACCATTTTATAACTAGGAGGACTAGTAAGTAGATGATTTTATAGAAAGGCCTGAGTCAGACAAAAAATAAAGGTCTGCTATGACTTAAGAAAACAAAAACAAAACCCTATCCAGATAAAATAAATAGGGATCAAAAACATTTTAAAATACAGGCAGTCCCCGACTTACGATGGTTTGATGTAGAGTTTTTGGACTTGATATTGGTGTGAAAACAACACCTGTTCTGTAGCAGCCACAGCACTCTTGTGATGTGGGGCCCCGCAAGCCACCACAAGTGCGCGTGGTCGCTGACGATGTTTCCCACTTAGGACAAGCCTATGGGTGTGTGACCCCATCATAAGTCGAGGAAGACCTGTACTCTGAAAGCACACAGTCTTGTTTACTACTGCGTAGGATTTGAAAACTTGTCTTAGGATGCAAACCACTGTTAAGAGTCTAGTCCTTGTAGTGGAATTTTCTTGATGCTGTTCACTAGTAAGAGTTTTAGACAAATTATGTTATGAGTAAAGTTTGGCTGGTAGAATAAACTACCTCAACTTAATTTCATTCTGTTCATAGTAGAGCATATTCATCTTTTCCTCCTTTTCCCTCTCTCATTCCCAAGTCAGCCCACTCCACCCCACTTCCCACAGGGGGAGAAGAGACTGTCTTTGGTGGCACTTACCTTGTAAGATATTTTGTTTTCCATTCAAATTATACCGTCTCAGTGTGACATCAAGAACTCAGTGTACTTGATTACATCATAATTTGAATTTTATGCAATATCAGATTTCTAATCAATTTAATATAGAGTTCACTTTAAATTGTTTTCTACCAGGTTTTTTTTTTCTCTTAGAATAGGACTACAAAGGCAGCATTTTGTCTTAATGATTAATAAATGTACACAGGTATCCTTTGGTTGTAAATCCGAGAACAGGAATTGCTTCTAGAAACTTTCTATAAGGAATGTTTGTATGCTGTTATCATGCATATGAAGCATCACTTATGTTTTCCCACCCAAAACAGAAAAAAGGGTGACCTGGCTGCACTTTCTTCTTACACCTGCTAGGAGTCAGGGCTTATAAAAGCTGCTGAAAGGAGCCCTGCCCGTGGGCTGCTGAAGAATGTCCTGTGTGACACGAGCCCTCTGTTTTCTGGGAGAAGATGTTGGTACAAGCAGGTATGAGGTTTTTATCTTCTCATCAGAGGCGCTGCGCCAGATTGCCGCACACTCACACAACATGATCAGTTCTAAATAGGAAGCAAAGCCAGGCTTTTCCCTTTGTGTTGCATACCTGTCGGCTGTGGCCTCACACTCCCGCAGCACTCTAGATACCTTTTCAGCACAGCAAGCCCAGTGGCCAAGGCAAAGGAAGAAAACTTTCTTCTTGCAATTAGGAGTTTTAGGGCATCTGCTGACAAAGTAAATTTTCTTCGGTAAAATATACAGTACAGAGCATTCAGAAGTCGCAGTTGAGGGCACATTGAAGTAGTAATCGAAAGTCTAGAAAAGCCGTGGTAAGCAGCCATTTTTTTCTTCATTTCTGAAGTTTAATCTTCTTCTCTGTCTGTGCCAGGCCTCTCTAAGGAGACAATTCATTGTTTAGGAGTGATGAATGGGTCTTTATTGCAATATTCTCAGTGCCTGTGTGACCTGGTCAATTCCTTTTATAAAAGTAGTTTTATTTTTAAAATTTAGTTCATTGACACTATAGCTGCAGAAATTAGGTGTTTTTCAAAATAAATTTGCCACATAATATGGGATGCAATAACCAACAAAAGCTGCAAAGTGCCAAACCCTTGTTTTACTTATATAAATATAAAATATTATGTTGAAGTGTAGGAAGGTATTTAATTTTATTATGTTCTGAAATTAATCATGACTTTTGGTAACTTACAGTTATTTAAGTATTGTGAAATAAATTTTAACTCATTTCATGCAGGTTTGTGTTTTAACATTCCACTTATGCCTTGACATATCTTTTCTTGATGAATTTTTGGTACTTCTTTCTTTTATAAGGCACTTTTACCAGTTATATGTGGGGATTGGTGGCTGAGGATAGATTTTAAAATGTTTAATATAAAAATCTTTGGGAGAAGTGCAATTTATTTTCATTATCCCACCCACAGAAGGAAAATTGTCTCAGGTTAGAGTAAATGAGTACTTAAAGGATCTTTCCTAGGCTATAGTCTAAACTAGGTTTGTCTGTTTCCTTGTTTAACATCCAAATAGAGATTTTTCAAAAAATTGCATATTTAGTTTAAAATGAAGAATTTTTAATTTGCGTGTTTATATCTTGCAAGAAGAAAAGGTGTGTGAGAGATGAGTGTGTGTGTGTGTGAGAGAGAGAGAGAGAGAGAGACTTGCTAAGTCTGTTTGTAGGTGTTTACTTTTTGAATTGTAGTTCCGTACTACATAAATTACCGTCTCCTGGTGCTTCAGATAAATTCTTGAGCCTGTGGCCCTTTAGTTTATACTACTGTGTTAAACTCATGTTGAGTGTAAATATTGAAATATTTGTAGATTGTAGTAAGTTTTACTTGATGTTTGCGTTTCTCTTCTTTAATGAGATTAAAAACAGTGTCTACCAATAGTAGTTGGTAGGTATTAAGATTTGGCCTAAGAGATCTCTAAATTCTTTATTTCCGTAGTTTATTATTTTGTTGCTGTGAGTAGCTAATAGGCTTTTCAAACTGCAACTACCAGAAAAAGAATACTAGGGACCCACAGGACGGTGTGTCTTGCTTTTGATGGGTTGTGTTATGTTGCACTAGCACCTTCATGCTGGCGCTTTGGAAGTGCCTTTTTATCCTTTATAAGTGGGGAAGTTCCTTTGGCAATATACAGGAACTGCATTCTCTGTCCTGACCCTGTAAAGGTAGAGCTATCTTTGCTGGGACCTGCATTACCACAGGCAATATGTTGGGTGTTCAGAGATGTAACTTCTTTGGGTCATTGGCCTTCCTTCCATGTGGCCCATTCCTGCTTCTGTGTACCAATCCAGGGATCCCAGAAGTTTTCCAGGGTGTGCTATAGACTAAACATTACAGTATTACCTCCCACAATGTTGCCTTTCCTGATTAAGGAGAGGCCTCCTGTGGTCAGATGAAGACATTTGATGATCTGGGGAGAGAACGAGTGGCACTTCACCCATGTTTGAGTTGCTGTTGCCCCCTTAGAAGGCACAGGTGGAGGGAAGAGCAAGACTGCTGCTTTCTCGTCGCTGCATCCCAGCCTGTGAGCCTAGGGGGGTCTGAGGAGGTGGAAGAGACTGATGGGTATAGAAAAGCCTGTCCTGGATTAGTCAGCAAAGGCGTTTGAGCCCCTACTAAGAATTCTGCTTAGATTTTTGGGGAACTTAACAGTGAGGCAGATGTAACACTGTCCTTCCTCTAGATGGTAAGCCTCTTGTGGGCATCCAGCCTCTTAGTCATCTGCTAAATCCCATGTCTGCCATACAGTAGGTTGTTAGTGAATATCTGACCAATAGCTGCTCTGTGTGCTGGTGTTCCCAGGATTGAAAACTCTTCCCCTAGTGACTTTGCTGGATTTTACACGCACAACTTGGCGCGCATGATGCTGGTCTGATAAAAAAGAGTGGAGGTTCATACAGACTAGACTGCGCAGAGCCTGGCACCTGACACACCAGGCTGGTCTCCATACATCCTGCAGGGTCTCTGAGACCCGACACACTGCACACTACCCATGTTTATCACCTTTAATCTTGGGCTTTGTTTACTGTGTTTTATATGGGGCTCAAATCTTTTCCAGAACCTACTGCATTGATCCTCACATCTCTGCACCCCCATTGGATGGAGAGCGGTCTTAGCGGTCATCTCAGGTTGGATGTGAGTAGAAACCACAAGCAGAAGCTGGGGCTTTATACCTGTCGTTAGCCTGCTAGATTTTCATCTAATCTTTAGGTACACAAGTATCTTTAATAAAGTAATCATTTGCAGTATAACTTAAACCCCTAAAATGTCCTTGGCAAGTTGCACAGATCCAAGCTGAAAGAAGAGAAACAAGTATTTGAAAGAGAAACTTTTTACTTTCAAAGAGCTGATACTTCATTTATACCTGCTTTTCCACATGTAATCAGTAAGAGGAAAGAAACTGTATATTAGAATGTTGAGGAAATTATTTTGCCAGCTTTCTAAGAATCCTTGCAATATTTTATACAGTGGCTTCAGAAATCATAGCAATTTATGGCATAAGGGTAACTGACCTTCTTGCCCATATTTAAGATGAGCAGGAGCTTCTCCTGCCAGCTGGCAGTGAAGTTTCCATAGGATTCAACTACTTTCTGCCTTTTTGGCAAGCCAGCTAGTAAAACTAAACATTTTTGTATTTTCAGAAGTAATTCTGTTATTACTTTGATTTTCAACGTATCTCAGCTTTGCCTCATTGCAGTAGTTTCGCTTATGTGACATAAAAGGAAATCAACTATGCTCGGCTATGACTATATTCTTTGGTCTGATGCAAACGGTTTAGGAGAGTTTGTTCTTTTTCAATCCTGTCATTGAAGCTAAGTGATTGGAGTTTTAAACTTTCTTCCTTTCTCATGAAATCAAATATCTAGTATATAAAAACAATGTATAATTAAGTAGTAAGAAATGTCTATTGCCTTCTCTTTTTCATTTTGAGATTAAAAACTAATCTTTTAGGATAACTATTTAACTGAAATTTAGTCTAATTATAGTTTTTATATTGATGTCCTCATGGCCAAACACAGTTGTGAATTCTTAAAATCACTGTGATTTGAATTCAAGATGGGGTCAGGTGGGAGGGAAGAGAATGGCACCCATAGTCCAGACACACTGCATCTGTTGAAGTGAGAATGATTAGCCAGCTAACATGATTCACGTTAAAAAAAGGCCATTTCAAGTAATTCAGATCTCAAGTGGAGGTAGGTACGTTGTTCTCTCTGGTTGGTAAATTATTTTTATTAGAACTTTATTTGTAAGGACCTCAATATGAGGTAGGTTCTACAGTACCTTATTTTTATGGTTCTTACTTGGCAATTACAAATATGGTGGGTTTTTTTTTTGGGGAGCGGGGAGGGCTAAGTTTTTTCCAGTTAAATCAGTGAACTTGGTTTAAATATGACTCTACATAGCTTGCTTTATTGTGCTTCCGTCTAATTGGATGAGAATACATGCATTTATTCCCTTGTTCTTTGTGTTGATTGGAAAAACTCTGGTCTCAGCTACCTCATTATGTGGTGTGCTTGATCCCCTGCCAGTTTAGAAGAATTCAACACATTCTGTCCTTTAACAAAAGCCTGGAAGCAAGCAGTAAGCAGCCTTGAGGAATACAATTCTCTAAGGCGGATTTTTCCATTTTACTACTTTTTTTTTAAATAGGCACTTTTAATCAGGAGGAACAATAATTCTCCTAGAGCTGCTTCAAAGTGATTACTTGAAACCCAACTTGAACTTTAAAGAGTCTTTAAAAGGCTATGTTTTCATAACGTAGAAAAGTAGTATATTTAAACACCACTGCTGTGTAAAATAGAGGGCTTAACTTCCATCCTTGTGAAGATCAGATGGGAATATTTGTCTTTCTGTAACTTGACCCTGGAATTTAGTTCGAGGCAACTATTTTCATTTTCTATAAGGTGCTATTATGAACAGTTTAAAGATCTAATGAGTGTATTTTCATGAATTTGCCGTTAATTTTTAATTTTGATGAAAATAGAGGCTCATTACTAAGTTCCTCTTTTCATTCCGATGACTGAGGGTTTAAGATGAAACTCTGAGAGGGTTTCCTCAGCGCAGGGGTGAGGTTGGCCAGATAGTATAGAATTGCATCATATTTGTTCCATGTGTCCTGAGACTGTGCCTTCCCTCAGGGCACATGCGGGGCTCTGTCCTCCCTGGCATCTGGCAGCATACCTGCTCGGCAAGATAGGGGAGCTGAGATGCCCACCAATTCTGATGGCAGACCTTCCCCTCCAGGAGGAATTTCCTGTGGGAGTTACCCATTATCCTTCATGGCCAAAAGAGTTATTGTGTCCGTTCTGAGAGACCCAGGAGAAACTCATGTACCAGGAAGAATCTCAAAATTCCCCAACAGCAGGACTCCATGTGCACCCTTCTGTGACTTCGAATCAGACTTGTCAGATGGCAGTTGCTCAGCACACGTGGCTGTGGTAACAAGCCATTTCCTTCAGTGGGCTCCAGGGGAACCAAGACTGGCCCTTAGCCTCAAACTTCTTATTTCAATTATTTTGAGGAAAATACTCTGTGCACTTTCCTGAACGAACCTAGAGCTTACCAGCATGGGTCGGCTTTGGTGCCGGGTGCCTGTCAGTTTGAAGACTCGACCACTGACTGATCTGTGACCTTCAGAAGTTTTTTAACCCCCCCAACTTCTCAGCTGTGGGATAATAACTGTGGGGTGGTTTGAGGGCTCAGTGAAATCGTGAAGGCATTACATGTGCCTTGTGCACATAGCGCTGTGGTTGCGACAGAGGCTGCTGTCGCCCCTCTCTGTGAGCCTCTGGTCACTGACATGTCAGCAGCTGTGGGGTAGGGGCTGCCCCTCGCTGAACACCCCGGCCTTCAGGTGTCTTCGTTCTGTGTCTGTGACATCCGTTCTAGCCCCATCCCACCACTCACATCTGCTTCTCTGATATTTAAATTCAAGTAATCCTAGGTAGCTGAAACATCCGAAAGTACGTTTAGAATATTTAGATTTGTTATAAATAACCCTCAATTTAGAATTTGCCTAATGAAATCCTCTAGTGACACTTAAAACTCTACCAAAATGTAATTGTCCCTTTTTCCCTAAAAAGAAAAGAAAACCTAAAGTATCAGTCTGTATTGATCAAGTAACCTGGATATTTTCTAGATCTCTGTTTGAGATCGGTAGACCTATGCCTTCTTTCTTAACTTGAATATTGCGTGACACTTAAAAGTGAGCAAACACGATTTGTGTTATAAGTATTCGCGCGCGCGCACGCGCGTGTGTGTGTGTGTGTGTGTGTAGAACTTTTGTACCTTCAGTTATAGAAGGGTTATATAACAAAGTGATATAAGAAGTGAACTATTTAGTACTTTTATAATTTCACTTCCTTTCCAGTTCCTCTGATGGGAGTAGAAGTTTAGCTGTATGCAACAAGCCCAGCTTATCTTGATTTTAATAGAATTGACGAAGTGATTCTTGATATCTTTGTGAATGAGAGAAATAGAAATAGGGGTGAGAGGGCTAAGAAGCAGACTGAACAGCCACACCCAGACGGTGTAGGTAAGGGTGATCCTCATCCACTTGAACAGTGACTCAGACTATCCATTGTAACATTTTTATTAGTAACTTGACTAGATTTTTAGAAGACTGAGAACAGTGCTGGGAGGGATTCAGTGTTGGGTGTTAGGGTCTACACTGCTCTCTACAGCCTAAAAATGTCTTATGTTTGGTTCGAAAAAGATAGTTCCTAACTGAAAGAGAAAGAAAAACTGGGGTGTAGGGATTATTTAATTATTAGGCCCTAAGCAAACTTACTGGGAAGGAAAAAAAAAATAGCACCTGTCTTTATAGGGCTGGTAGCTAGAAAAGGAAGTCTGTTCTGCTTCTGGGCACTGTGTGGGGTGGGCCTCTGGAACACCTATTGCGCTTAGCTGTCAGTTCCTGGCAGAGCCCGGAGCAAGCCTGGAGGCTGTCCAGAGGATCCCAGCTTGGGGAGGGGTGTCTCTGGGAGCTGTCCACCATCCCTCTCACCCCCTCAAAGACCTCAGATTCTGACCCTAAAGAACTCTTAGGAAGGAGTCCTAAGTTGGCGTTTGTGTTCATGCCAACACACAGAAACTACAGAGACAGAATCTCTGAAAATCACAGGAAGGAGTCCTGTGGCTCTGACTCGCATGCAAGGGTCTGTAAACAGTTCAGTAAAAAAGAAGAAAATAACGCTTATACTTTAGCTTTTTTCATTGTGAGGAGAAGAGCCTTTCATTTTCTTCTCTGAGCTCTCCCTGTTCTTTCCTGCCCTCCGTCCCTCCATGCCCACCATGAGTTTTCCTACTGAGGCCATCTTAACCCTTTGCACATGGTGTTTTAATTCTAGCAGAACTTTCAGAAATAGGCATTCTTCTAGAGAGTCCCCTAAGAACGTATTATCAAGAATAGTGATTCTTGCTTTATATACTTCTTGTTTACCTCTGTACCTCTCAGTACCTCTGCAGGTTTAAGATAACTGAAAAGTAAAAATCACCTTCGTTTAAGCAGAACCCATGGGTGATCCACAACCTGGGTTGCAGTAGAGGGGGTCATAATGCTGAGGAAAGGAGTTGGCTAACCTTCCAGGCCCCTTCCCACTCTTGGAATCGCAGCCTTACTGAGGACTACCTTTTTGTTCTTAGAGAAGAACTTCCAAAGGACACAATTCCTCTTCTGTTTTGTATCCTCTGAAAGCACATGCCCTCTTAGTCAGTTCTTGGGGGGGAGAGGAGGCGCCACACTAGGTGTGTCTTTACCCAACCCCAACACACCCCCTACCCCTGCCTGGTGAAAGGCAAAAACAGCTCAAGCGTAATCGGGGACACGTACCCAGGTCTGTGAGGGTGTGTGTGGGTGTGTGTGTGTGTGTGTCCGTGCATGCGTGCGCACACGTGTGCTGTTTTCTAAATCATCTTCACTTAGTAACCTTTTGTTTGAACCAGTGTGGGTTTTCATCACTGAGTCCCATTGTGACTACACAAAGATCCTGCTTGGTGGAAGCCCCATGAGAAAATAGGTCCTTCCCACAGTTGGTACTTCTTTCTGTGCTAATTGAAGGACATCAGTCAGTGTGGACAAAGGGAGTCGAGGTTACATTTTCTAGAGTCCTCCCATTCACACTTGCCAATTGCATGTCTGCCCTGCCCTCTGTTCCTCATCCCACCTCTTCCAGCCTGAATTTTTAACTGCTTGTATTAGGTATCCCCCCAAAAAGGCAGGGGGGAACCTCATCTTGTATCCTAGACCATGAACCTAAAAATACTGGAAAGGTTTTCT
Source organism: Scalopus aquaticus (assembly GCA_004024925.1). Classification (NCBI taxonomy): domain Eukaryota; kingdom Metazoa; phylum Chordata; class Mammalia; order Eulipotyphla; family Talpidae; genus Scalopus; species Scalopus aquaticus. The sequence continues at coordinate 9,982 of PVIJ01011592.1, forward strand.
GATGAGAACCTCTGAGCTGGCCCTAGTGGCCTGCTGGCCCCGTTGCAAGAAAGCTGGATGTGCCCCTGAGCTGGGCAGCCTAGGGTCTGCACTGTTCTGCTCCTCCCATGAAGAACTTGTGGGGGCTACCCAGAGCCTCTCCCACCTGAGGTAGGGTCAGTTGTACATCTGACTCCTTGAGCAGCGAGGCTCTTGGGGTGCCTCTAAGCCTGGAGAAGGGGCTCAGAATGCCCCACATTCTTTCTACATCAGCCCCCAGCCCTGACGCTGTGCTGCCCCAGATTCCCTGTGACGTGTTCAGAACCTGCATAGCTCTTGGGAACGCCACCCAGATGGCTGCCTCAGAGATCTCTTCCTACAGAGGCTGTTCTAGCCTGTCTAGCCGGGATTCGTTAGAGCAGAGTGAGGCTTTGTTTCCCTTCCTCCAGTGTAGCTCTGACTTATAAACACACTGCTCTCCAAGTTGTAAGCAGCATCTGAAGCTAGATTTGCTTGTTTACAATAGGAGAGACCATCTTTTTTACATTCTTCAATCTTCCATATATATTCATAAAATTTAACTCTTGTGCTTTGTTAAAAAAACAGTCTGGTACAAGGGGCAAAAAGGCATCATCAGCTTCAAAACACACCTACAATTTAATTGCATTTATGGCATCTTTTTCCTATATGGTATCTCAAAATGCCAGTTCTGCATGAAAACAAATAGCTCAGGTTCCATGGGTAAAAAATTTCATGTTAGAAATGTATTTGGTGGCCGTCGTTGAGGAAAGCATGTGGTAATTTTTTCTGCATTGGGTCTCTTCATTTTGACTCATTTGTAACACCGCTCTTGTTTGGTTCCTCATTCCTGTGCCCCTTCAAGTCAGCAGTGGCATAGCGATGCTGCTTCTGTTAGAATCATTCCATTTGCGGATTGTGACAAGCTGGTGGCTTCAGCGGGAATGTTGCGCATCCTCCATGCAGCGCTGGTTCCACGGGAGCCCCTTCCTGCCCTGCACATCCCCTCTCTTCCTCATAGGCCCTTGCCACAGCAGCACTTCCCAACTGTGTTCCCAGTGACAAAGATGTTGTCCCTGTGAATGAGATCTATCCAGAACTCATTACAAATGTGTAGCTTCATTTGTTTTCTATCACTTATAATGGGTCTTCTGCTGTGAGAGGACACTGTCAAGGGAATTGCTTAAAACAGGATTGTAAGATCAGCTAGACTGGGGGCTAATCTTCCCAGGGGGCCTTAGTCCCACAGGAAGCCCGGCATCACCCCTGTTGCAGTACAAGCATAAGTATGTCCTGAAGGCTGCCCTCGTCAAGAACTGGTCTTTATTCATCTCACTCTTTCTGTCATTTTGATGCTTTTAATCCATAAGGAAAATTTCATAAATAACATGTAATTGCCAAGCATGCCACATCAAATTCCATCTGGCTAAACACAGATCTTTGTTTCCTTAATGTATCCATATTTTCTGACGTGGTACATGCAGATTAGTTTTAAACTTAAATCCTGCAGCTTTTATTATCTAGTAAGAATCCACACTGAGAAGTCTATTCAGAGGTGTAATCAGATGGGGTTGTGTTATGTGTGATACAGTATCCTGAACTTTATAAACAAGATCTACTGAAAAACAGGGATTTGCAATGAAAAACACATTAGCTTGACACAATATAGAAATGAAAGACAATATAGAAAGTTCCGAACACTTGAAGCACTGAGAAGTTGCAGCTTGTCAAACTGTACTCCCTAAATTCCGTAGTTTAACAGAGAAATTGTGCTAACATGATTTCACCACAACGTCGCGTCTCAAATATCCTCTGTATTAGTTCTGTGGAATCATTTTTTCTTTCTTTGCTGGTATGAGATTAAAAAGTTGAAATAATTTTGAATTAGTTAAGTAAACTTTCTCTCAAAGTTGCTTTCTGGTTTACAGGTAGTACTGATGCAAAGAGGCTGTGTTAACTTTTCAGTCAAGTAGCACGCTCTGTGTTTACACGCTTCAGTTTCTTGTGGGGCCACTACAGGGTCGTCCTGTTTGTGAGCACAGGCCCTGTGCTTTGGGAACATTCTCAATTGTGCTGTTCTCTTATACCAAGGATCAATGAAAGCGTTTTATCTTTTTTATGTAGTTTGTATCGACTGGATTTTATAACTGTAAGAAAACAGAAACAGAGTGTTGTATTTTGACCTGAAATTTGTGTATGGTAAAGTAATTTTGTTTTATGTATTGGAAGTTCATTTAAAACTTGAAATATTTTCTAGAAAGGTAACAAAATGAATCGTCTTTAAGCTGTTTAATTAAACTAATAAAAACAATTTGATGGGGAAGGCATTCTAATTGGTTCTCATTTTTACAGTGACTGCTGCTAAGTTAGGGATGTAAATACAACTTTGATTTATGAAGAGAATGTTTTCTTTTTCATGTCACAACTCAGTTTGGGTGTCACCCCCTAGAGTCCAGCTCATGATGTTGCAAAAGCCCCTTTGCCAGCCACACTCAGCAGCCGTTGTCTGGGTGTATTCAGCCCCATCAGATACCTTTCCATGATGTCTTGCCCAAAAGAATGGTTTTGAATTTCCTTTTCTCCAAAGAAAGCAAACAGGCTTAAGAGAACTAGAAGACCTTGATGTCAAGGGTATAGTTATAAGTTGGAGAATTCCATCTGTGAAAAATAGAATCCTTTGTTTCCTGTTACTACCATAGATTGTAAACCTACACAGGACAGTGGTTTCAAAAATTGTCAAAGGTAGATCTCCACTGATGGTGAGCGGCAAAGATCCCTAAGAATCTACCAGTCATGTAGATTTTACATAAGTCAAATTTGCCACAATCACTCCTGAAATCACATGAAAAAGACAGAATATTGATCTTCAGTCAACAGCAGAACACCATGTCAATTTGGAAGTTGGTTTAAATATTTTTCCACCTTCCGTTACAAGGTGAAATGGTCCAGTGGTCAGCAAGCCTTTCTATCTTGGAGGGGATAGGAGACTGGCTGTGGAATGCTTCCTTTAAACAAAGTCTTAGCCAGAAACCAGTGCCCACGTGGGCTGGATTTAGGGTAAGGCAGTGGCTGTTCTAGCTTACAGCTCCATGCTGTGAGGCCAGCCCACCTCGACCCAAGTTGGTGGTAGACTTGTGGTGCAATACACCTCTGTCCTGGCAGCACCCACCCATTAGGAACCTGGGCAGTCTGCCCTTTTAGCACCTCTGTTTCTTGTCCCTATAAAATCACTGAATTTCCTTGCTGAGAGGGTGAGCTAGGGTGAGCTCCTTGTAACTTAAAAGCAGTGCAGTGGCAGTGGCTAGACCAGATCACCTAACACGGTAGCAAATGAAGATTTACCTGTTACCAAGACTTGCCTGTGAGAGGACCCCAATCCTTGGTGAATAGAGCCCAAATTGGCCTGTTTTAAGTTGGGGGAGGAGCACTTTGGTAGATGTGATGCCAGTAGAGATGTGGGGGCAGGCGGGCAGACCATGTCACCTCCTAATGCCATTGCCTGCTACCCAGTAATCCAGATCTCCTTAACCAACTTCAAGATAGGGACTGCTGTAAGCACCTCGTGTGTAAATACACTTCCTCCTCATAGCCACAAGTTTACAGCAGAGAAAACAGGCCCAGAGGAGTATTCCTTAGCTTAACTCAAGGGCACAGTGGTCAGGGGAGAGCTGGACTCCAAGGCCTGGCCGTCATTTCCAGTGTCCTCTCTGGAAAGGGGGCAGGCCTTTTGGAAAGCTCCTCATGTGTTGTCCTAATGGCCAAGGGTGAAAAATTAAACCGTTTCATGACCAAAGGGGTCAATCAGAGAAGACATCCCCATAGAGCTGAGCCAAGAGCAGTGTTGCTGCCACCAACAGTTTTCAGCTAGAAGAGACGCCATGGAGAGCTAGATCTCTTTAAAAATCCTAGACAAGGTTTGAGTAAGCTGTGTGCAGTTTAGGTGTGAGCAGGGTCTGCGCCTGTTTGGCTTCACTGGACCCTTTCTAAGGGCTGCGTCGGCTCCTTCCATTGGCCCCAGTCCCTTTGTAGCCAAAGATCTTCCCCCACAGGCTGCACATTCCCTGCTAACAAACTTGGGATTACAGAGGCATTGGGCTGGCCAACTGCAAAGGGTAGAGTTCTAAGGTGTCCTTGGGAATCCATTTCCTCAGCTTGGTCGGAAGAGGTGGACCCAAAGTGTATCTTTCACGACAAAGGATACACACTTCACCCAAACTAGGGTGGCTATAATGAATCAAAGAAAGTAGCCAAGGTGTTGCCAAAGATGTAGAGAAACAGGAACCTTTGTGTCTTGCTAACAAGAATGCAAAATGGTGCAGCCACTGTGGAAACCTGTTGGTAGTGATGGCTCATGTGAAACATGGAGTTACCACATGACCCAGCAATTCCATTCTAGGTGTCTACACCCAAGAGGAAAGAAAAAAGAGACTCACAATTGTTGATGCAGATGTTTGGAGCAGTACCATGCCCATTAGCCAGTGTCCATCAACAGATGCACCCAAAATACGGTCTGTCCATGTGATGGAATATTAGTCAGCCCTAAAAAGGAATCAAGGACAGACACCAGCTTCAACACAGATGAACTTTGAAGACATGATGCTCAGTGAAAGAAGCCAGTCTTTAAAGGTCTTTTACAGGAAATGTGTAGAACTAGATCTGGTTGCCAGGGCCTAAGGGCAGGGGAGGGTGACAAGGAGAGATGAGCTTGTGGTCCTGCAGTTTCCTTTGGGGTGATAAAAATGTTTGAGAAGTAGATAGAGGTGATGGTTGTAAAACTTTGCAGGTGCCACGGAATTGTATGCTTTTAAACGTTTGGGGCAAGTGAATTCTGGCATGAGCGAGAGGTTGCTCTTGGAGTCTGCCCACTGTGCATGGGTTGGCCAGTGTTTGTGAGATCTTTAGATCACTTCTGTACCATCAGGAAACTGAAAGGCACTTGTAAACTCCCTGTCTAAAAACAGATTCAATGGAGCCAGGCTAGCAGTTCAACACTAGGCTGTTAGCTTCAAGCCCAGTCTCTATCCCCAGCACGTGCACTTTACTCTCTGAGCCGTGTGTCTCCACGGGACCAGGACAGGACAAGCCACAGGCCAAGGGAATCCCTGAATGAGCAACTATGAGGGACATGCTGAGAGCTCTGACTGGCGCACCTCAAGACCTAGTGCTGGTTAGTGGCTTTTATCTCTTCGCCAGTCAGTGCCACTAGTAACAAAGGACTGAAAATGAGCCACATTTTGTGCCTTGTTGCTACTGCCCTGCCCAGTCTGCTCTTCCCCAGCAATACTAATAGCCTCCTGTCCCTCCCAGAGATAGACATGGAGCCCCTGCCCCTCCACAGCTGCCCGGCAGCTGTAGCAGCCTCTAACTTTAGGGAAATGCAGTGCAAAATCCCCCAGGCTGGAAGCGAGGTGCTCAGAGAATTCCCAGCTTGGGAATCTTACGGTAAGGGTGGGTGTATTTTTATCCAGCAGGATATACTTATCAGCCATGGCCAGGAAAGGGGAAACTGACTAACAGCTCCCTTGCAGACAGCCATTGCTTCCCCCATGCAGCTGGGAGGTGGGCAGGGAAGGGGAGAGGAGGAATGTCATCTGCCTGGTGCTTCTCCCTCAGCTGCTTTCTCCTCCCCCCTTCTAAGCTTTTAAGGGTCAGACATCCATGCTTGAACTCCTGATGGGTCCTGGGCTGCTCGCTAGTTGTCACCCTCACAGCCTTGCAGGGATATCAGCCTGACCCTCACACAGACCACGAGGAAGTCCCAGCCATTTAAGTCCCTGGCTCCAAGTCTGAGGCAGAGTGGGGAGGTGCTGGGTCTGCCCACTGCCTGGGCCTGTGTTCTTTATCCAGCTGTCCTTTTGCCTCTATGTTGTCTCTGCCGTTACATACCAAGCTGTGGGGATTTCCTCTGCTCTGATGGGCCCCCACAGTACCTGGTCTCAGAGATATGGCCAGATGTGCTCAGGGACCTCACTTTCAGAGAAAACCCTGAAATATCTTAACCCCTATGGTGGATGGAATGATGCCTCTGCCCCCTACGCTTCCATATCCAAACTCCAGAGCCATGAAGTTGTGCCCTGACATGGCAGAAGGGACTTGGCAGATGTGATTGAGGATCTTGAGATGGAGAGATGATCCGGGACAGTATAGGTGGGACCCATGCCATCACAAGGGTCCCCACAATAGGGTGGTAGGAGGCTCAAAAGGTGGGACAACAGAAGCAGAGGTGGGCGTAATGTGGCTCCGGGTCCAGGAATGTCAGCAGCAGCCTCTAAGGTTGGAAGAGCTGAGGAAGCAAATCTTCCCCTGAAGCCTTCCAAGGAAGCAGACCTGCCATACTTTGATTCAGTTCCTGAGGCCTATGCTGGACCTGTCACCTGCAGAACAGCAAGATGATAAAGTCTTATGCTTAGTCCACTTGTAATTTGTTACAGCAGCTTGAGGAAACCCATACAACCCTTCCCTCATCGAGCTGGAATGTGATTCATCTGGACAGTCCCAGGATAGGACCTGGGTGGTCCAGATGTGCAGCCAGAACTGTGAAACATCTTGGAACCCCTTGGAAACTCTTCTTCCAGGGTTGGCAGGAGCTCACTGGTCCTCCCCTCTCTGGATTCAGCCATTCCAGCACCCTATCAGAGGCTACTGCAGCAGTGCCTGTGTCAGTGGAATTCCTGGAGGCCTCCCTTTACCAAGGCTTCCCTCTCACATGGCAGCTAATCTCAGCAGACAGACCTTGCAGCTTCCCCAGCCCTGTGTGGGACCTGCCCAGCTTCTGCAAAAACCCATCCTCCCAAGTCCTATGCGCCTGCCTTCAAAATTTGCTTTCTCACTCTGGAAATCCCACCAGATCAAGATCACTACTCAGCTTAAAAACCCCTTGCTGCAAACAGAACCCATGGTTGTCCCCAAGTAAGTCAATTTTGTTGCATGTCACAGCCCCTTATAGATGGCAGGGCACAGGTGACACTGGTACCGATAGCACTTTCTCCCTCTAACTCCTCCCGTCAAGGTCAGACACAGGTCTGGGCCCTGGGGTCCTCCCCAGCCTATCAGTCACAGTCCACCCTCCAGAAGGCACTTCTGGCCACCTCCTGGGCCAGCATGGCTGTCGGATGGTGCTTGCTGCTTAGTGCATTCCTGCTCTGTCTTCTCTGCATTTGAATCTGCATAAAACCCTGCGAGGTGTTTCCAGACGCAGAAAGGAAGACCCAGAGAGCTGAAGTTATCTGTAGAACTGTATAGAGTCAATATGCATCATCCCACATGGGAGAGGATCTGAGAGCCCTGGAAGGACTGGTTGGGACCAGAGCCACAGGCTGGAGCTCAGAGGCCCCCCCTCCCCCCACCCCCACATCCTAGCCGGACCTGACTTTGTCCTATGCAAGCCCCGGAAGCCAGGGGTAAGAGCTTATGGCTTAGAAAGAAATGGGTGGGCCCCTTCTCAGGAATTCTTGGGGTCTCTGCACAGGCCTTGGCAGAAGCAGGGCTGAAATGACTTCACACTTGGATTAGGGACTTTCAGGATGGAACAAAGCTTGTCTTTATTTTAGGGCTGATGACCTGGGTCTGCGTGGGTGACCGTCCTCCTCAGAGGGGAGATGAGCCATGATCTCCTGGCTGAACAAAGAAGACACAGGCCTGAAGGACATCAGAGCAGCCCTCCAGCATTTCCTGACACCTGCTAGATGCCACCCACTGTCCCGGGGGGGGGGGGTCCCAGGTCACCTGCCCTACTGTGGAGACTCTGACCTGGTGCGTTTCACCTTCCTTGAGCATTGGAATCACCTGGGAAGCTCCAACAAACACCTCCACCTGTCCTCCACCTGAGACCAATTAAATCAGAACCTCTGGGGCAAACTTACACGTTGGCATTCTTCTAAAGCTCCCAAGTCGATTTACAACCAGCACTGTTACCCCAGTGGAGGGGGGGAAAAAGGCCTCCTTTGTTAAGCATTTCTCTTTGTCAAGCATTTTACATATGAAAATAACTCATGTACTCTTCACACGATCCGGATTTTACAAATAAGGAAACTGAGGCCCAGTGCTAGCTGTGGCCGACCCAGGATTAAACCCAACCATCTTGAGTCTCTGCATGTAAACATCACACATTGCAGACAGGGATGGGATGAACCTCGTGCAGTAGAGGAGAAAAATATCTGAAAGTCAAAGTGGGCCACGAGCCAAATGCAAAGTTACTTTAATGTTGGAAAGGTCTGTCACCCCCCTGGGCTGTGTGACTCTGGGCAAGGAAAGTATTTAACATTTTTTTAAAAGCTTTATTTATTTATGAGTACAAGACCTGGGTGCAAGCCAGAGGTGTAGGGTGGTGAGAGGATTTACCAGAGACAGAATGGGGAGCAGAACAGGCAGATTGACTGAAGTACACTGCTGAGGGGAGCAGCGGGCGAGACAGGAGAGGTCTGCTGTGCCATGTGGGAAGCTCCCTGGCCCGGGATCAAACTCATGCTGCAGTAGCTCTGGATAGCTTCATGGTGCTGCACTTAACCCGTTGCGCCACCAGGGAGCCCGAAATTATTTAACATTTTCATGCCTCAGTCTCCCCATGGGTGAAAAGTGCCCACCTCACACAGATCTGGTGAGATAACAAATGGAAAACAGCCAGCATAGGGTCTGGCAAATGGGGTCGGGCATGTTCAGTGAATGCGAATCCTGCATCTGCTCTTCCACCCCACCTCCCCGTGCACCCTTGAAGGAAAACCTGCAGGGACTCCTTCGGACTTGCTGGGACCATTATGAAACTCTGGCAGTCTGAAAGTGACCCACAGAGCAATGTTGGATTTGGTTTGCGAGGCTGTCGCTGGAAGAGGCTTTTCTCTCCCCAGCCAAGGAATGACCTTTCCTTAATCAGCATTCCTGATTACACAGTTGGATTGGCCCAAAGCCCTCTTCATATCCATGTGGTCCTTATTCTCTCCAGGAATGGATTCTCAACTGCCTGGGAATCCCCAGCCTTCTACCCCGTAGGACCAAATGCCCTCCAGACTCTGGGGTACCCACAAGTCAGGCCCTGTGCCTTTTGCACCAGCCCCGCCTCAGTGGCCTCGCAAATGAGCCGCCAGACAAGCTTCTGCCGGGCAGCAGCTCCCCTCTGCTTGTGGGAGCCCCAAGTCCAGAGCCCAGTTAGAACGTCCCCACCCCACCAGGGTGAGGGAGGGCCCCTGTGTATTCTGTGGGTCTGTGCTGTGGTTCAGCTGAGGGGCCAGAATGGCAAAGAGAGAGACACTGGCCTCGTACAACCCAAGGCCGACCAGGTCCACGCAGTGGAGATGGGTGGCTTGGGGCCTGGGAGTTCATCTTTGAGGACCTCAGTTTTCTCCTTTGATAATGGAAGTGAGGATTAAGCTAGGTAATGAAGGGTGGGCACATCATGGCCGCTCAAAAGTGATGGCAACTCTCAGGAGCAGTTCTGTCCATCCCAGTAAAAGCCACCAAATCAGGAGGAGGAGGAGTTCCAGTGATTAAACAGTTTTAATATTGAGTACCCTGACCTACTGTGAATCCAATATTCAGTAATATCTGCTCTCCAGTAGACAATATCTATTACCCAATAGATAAATAGGAGTAATACATCCACTAATATAATTGTAATATTATGTATATTGTAGGCTACTCTGATTCCAATATCCAGTAAATAATATATGATACTCAATAAGTCATATCCAATACCCATTAAATAATATCCAGCAAATAAGTAGGAGTAATCGTTCCACTGTTTAAATCGTTGTACTACTATTACTGTCCTGGGCTACTGTGAATCCTAAATAACAGATGCCATAAAAGATGGCCGGAATGGCTGTTTATCTGTCCTGTCTTCCTTCTGGGGATGGGGCACCGGCCACCTTCTCCCTGTGACTGCTGCCCCCAACCACCCTCCTCCCTACAATGAAGTTCCTGTTTAGATTCACCCTGCCTTCAATTCCCCCCATCTCCATCACCGCTGCAGGGTGGCAATGTCCAGCAGAGGGCGCCCAAGACCCACAGGGCCAACGGCTCCTCGGCTCCTGGCATTGGGGAGGCTCCGCGTGGCCTCCAGTCCCCTCAGAGTGGGAACTGGTGCCCCTTCCGTTCTACCCCCTCCCAGCTAAGGCTTCTGCATAAGGATCACTGGATCCTGGACAAAGCAAAGTGACTCTCTAGTGGTAGTGGAGAGGTGGGAAGGGAGGGGTGCCCAGCACCCTGTATGCTCCTAATGAGGGCTGTCCCCGACCTTGGGTGGTCAGCAGGGCCTGTGCATCACTGCTTGGGATCAGCTCTTGGCTGTGCCTTCTGGGTTCAGCTGTCCATCTGAGAACACTCTTCCACCTGTTTCCCAACAGACACCTGCAGGGCCACTGTATTTGCTCTAGGAGCCAGTTTGATTTAGGGGCTCTGGGCAAATAGAAGAACCTAAGTTTTTTGTGCCTGAGTGAGGTTAAGAAAATCCTGGGTGGTCTGGGCAGACACGCCTTTGATCACGAGGCGGAGATCTGTGATTTCTGAGACTGGGGTCCCCCTGTGACCATGGCAGGGACTGAGCTCTCTGTCTCTGTCTCTTGTCTTTACAAATGACAATAATAATCATAATGGACCTGCCACGGAGGCCTGCTGGGGGATCACGGGAACTGTGCCTAGCACAGGCCAGGGGCAACCTAGGGCTGCACATGACCATTGTCCTTGCTGCCCATTAACCTGGGCCACTCCCGTGCCCCCAGGATGACAGAGGCCACCATTGACTCCCCCTCAGACAATCTAGGCCCCCCCATAACAGCAACCCAGGTCACCTCCATCTTCCCAGCCCCCTTCCTCCCTGACCTCCCTGCTTCCTGTCAAGTCTCCCACCATCCTTCACCCTGTAGCCAGATCGACTTTCTAAAATGCGAATCTGATCACCTTGTTCCCTGTTCAGCATCCACCAACAGCTTCCCATTATTAAACTTGGGGTTCAGGTCAAACTCCATGACAAGATTTCTCTAGCCTCTGGTTTGGCCTCATCCCTCTGAGTGACGGCCAGGGCCCAGCCACAGGGGAAATTTGACAGACAGGTGGGAAATTTGACAGCCCTTTTGATAGTCTTTAAATATTTGTAGATTTGTCCAACAGGGAGTATACTTTTTTTCCCCTTATTATTAACATAAAGGAATCCTCTGTCTTTGGTAAGCACCAGGGCTTTAGAACATGCATTTAGAAAGAGTAATTGAGGGCCTCCCTGGTGGCGCAACGGGTTAAGCGCAGCACTATGAAGCTATCCAGAGCCACTGCAACACGATTTTGATCCCCGGCCAGGAGATTCCCACATGGCGCAGCAGACCTCTCCTGTCTCCCCCGTTTCTCCCCTCAGCAGTGCACTTCAGTCAATTTGCCTGTTCTGCTCCCCACTCTGTCTCTGGTGAATCCTCTCACCACCCCACACCTCTGGCCTATACCCCAGCTTGTATGTATAAATTTTTTTTTAATGACCTCAAAGTCCTATAAAGTTTTTTTTTAAAGATTGATTTATTTATGCATACAAGCTAGGGTACAGACCAGAGGCGTGGGGTGGTGAGAGGGTTCACCAGAGACAGAGTGGGGAGCAGAACAGGCAGATCGACAGAAACACGCTGCTGAGGGGAGGAGCAGGCGAGGCAGGAGAAGTCCACTTGCGCCATGTGGGAATCTCCCCCTGGCTGGGCGTCGAACTCGCGTCACTGCTTCTGACAGCTCCAAGTGCAGTGGCCCAACTGCTGTGCCACCGGGGAGGCCCTGCATAAATAAATCTTTTTTAAAAATAGAGTAATTGAGCTGCCAATTATCTGGAACTATCTTCCAAGTGACGTTTCCCCGCCTTTGTGGGTGACGTGAGCCATTCATGCTCTGAGGTTACTGTCTGTACGTAGACTCAGTCTCAAAGGCTGGTTGAATGTAGAGCTCAGTCTTTCCCTCTGGAATGGGCAGAGGGGGTATGCATGCGGCTGCTCTCAGAACTGCCCTCTAAGCACCTGTGAGAACAGAGATGGGTCAGCCCTGGGCAAAGGTGCTTCTAGAAGTTCCACCCAAGGTCACTGTTTGAAGGGGTGTCATGGATCCCCTCTTCTGCTCATTCCCACATCATTGACTCATTGCCTGTGTGACAGGCCACTTAGTGGGTGCCCCTGGCTGACGCCCCGTCAAGAAACCACATCCCTATCTCCTGATTCAGACCTTCCGATCTGAAGCCCCTTTTATAAAATGAGTATTTTGTAATGTGCCTTTTTAGCCTGTAGTTGAATTCAAAGGCATCTAATTCACCTGTACGGTGTGATTTCAAAAACAATACGATTGACTTCAAAATCAATATAAGGCCCTAATTATATGTAAAGGATTAAAAGGAAGGCAATTTGCCATAAAATGATTTTGGGACATGCTGGGGCCCCTCGGAGAAATTAAAAAGGAATTCAGGATCACTGGGAGGTGGAAGGGGCAAAGGCCGCAGGCACAGAAGGTCACAGGTGTGCCCTGTGGGTGAGGCTGCTGGTGACGTGATTTTCCGAAATGGTGACCAGCTCTTGGTTAATGTCCAAACGAAACAAAGAACAACCTTCTCTTAATTGACACGGTGGTTGCACGCCTGGAAAATCCAGTGACTATTAAAACTGGGCGGGAAAAGAAAATTTGCATTTATATGTAAAATGAAGTTAGATTCTAGACACAGATAATTTCAAGCAGGGCTCGCGCCTACGTGACTGCCCGGTGCGATGTCGGAGGTTCTGTGGGATGTGGGCCTGTTCTTTGTTGTAGGGGACTGGCTGGCACGTTGCCGGACATCTAGCCTTCCTGCCCACTGCCACTACAGATGCCAGTGGCTCCCACACACACACACATTATGGGGACAAATGTCCAGCCCTGGTAGTCATTCTGCCCCTAGCAGAACAATGGGCTAGTGGGGCCTTCCCCGCCAGGTCTGGGTTCACATTTCCCTCCCTCTTCTTTTTGTACTCAAGCATCTGCTTTCCCTGCAGGGACCCACATATTTGCCATCCTCCAGGAAGCCCACCCTGACCAGACTGGGGAAAACCCCTCCTTTCCCCCTCAGCCTCACCCATAGTACTGGGAAAGCCAGGTTCACTTGACCGTCTACCCAGGAAGCCAGGAACCTATGACCCCCAGGTCAGCCTTAGTGCCTGGTATACAGTAGGCACTCAATATTTGTCCAAGACATGAATCCCAGGGTGGTGGCTTCCATTTCTATGCTGTGTTCATTTGGTCCCCGCCACAGTCCAGGAAGGAGACCCATGTCTCAGAGCAGAGGTGAGGTGACATGCCCAGGGTCACACGGGGATGTGAGAAACAGCTCACAGAGTTGAGGTGACATGCCCACGGTCACACGGGGAGCTCGCCTGAGCCTGGCACGCTTGGGTTCCTCCTACAGCCTGCTCACTACTCTGGCAGCTTTCCATCAAAGACCCCTCAGCCAGACCCCTGTAGCCTCAGTCATCCCCCTGCCCTTCTGGGGTGGGTAATGAACTCTGGGCTGGCCACCCCCAGATCACCCATCCTTCAAAGTGCAGCTCCATGCCATCCCCCAGAGCCCCCTCTCCCTCCCAGCCCCTGTGCTCCACTCCCCCAACGCTCTGCAAGCCGAAGTGTGGAACCCCATGTTCTCCCTGCCTCTGACAGCATAGTCCCTGCCAAGGCCCTCCCTTGGGTGCCAGTACAGGACCGGGCCTGCAGCTCCTTCATGACCTCGTGGTCAGTCCCCACACCCCAGCCGCACTCCTTGTAAACTGAGTAACTACAAACACACCGGGCAGCAGAGGGGCGGGCAGGAGCACCTTGTCACCTTCTGAGATCACTGAGGACGGGTGCCGGGAGGGAAGGCTCTGTCCAGCCGCCAGTACGGAGCTGGGCCTGCGTCCAGCTCACTCAGGACAGGCTGGGCTCCTCTGGCCTCCCCTGGTTTCCAGCCTCTAGCAGATTTGGAGCTGGCCTGCACTGGTCATAATGGATGAGGGGCCTCGAGGGGCGTTGGCAATGCCCAGTGTCAGGGAGCAGAGGAGGTGGGCACCTTCTTTGCTGAATGTCTCTGTAGCTATGAGGCCACGTGGCCGAGGAGTCAGCCTCTCTGAGCCCCAGTTTCCTCACCTGCAAACTGAGAGTTTTGAAGTAGATGATGTTCAGGGTCTTTTGCTCCTTTTCTATTTTGGGATTCATCCAACAAGTGTTTTTTTGAGCACCTATTAAGTACCTCGAGGATGAGATGTGTTCCATCTCATAGGGCCCGTCCTATCTCCACTCGAAACCCACCCACGCACTCTCCTCATTAATTCTCCTCCTTAGTCACTGACAGCACCGAACATGTCTGATTTCATGTCTTGGCCTCCACCGTGTGTCAATGTCCATGGCACCTGGGCAGGGCTTAGCACATTGTGGGCACTGAGCAAATACCTGTCGAATGAGTGAACGAACAGATCCTGCTCACTTGATCTGTGTGACATCCAGAGTCCTTATCAGCTGGGATAAGATCACGCAGCCCACTGAAAAATCCTTTGGGACTGGGTTGCAACCCACACAACATTCCTGCTAACCCTGATGAGTCTCTCAGCACCTGCAAGAGGTTGTAGGCAGGTCAGGTCAGTACCAGCTTCCAGAGGAGCAAAGCGCCTCCTAGACTGTGAGTGACTGGCCCCTGGGTCCCCTGGAGTTGTGCGGGCACTTCAGCTGCCACCAGCCATCCCTCCCAGCCACAGCACATGCCAAATCCTTCGTGTTCATTCTGTGCGCCTTTGCACCTGCCGCTCCCACTGGCTATGGAAACCCTTCTCCAGCCCCTCTGTCTCTGCCAGGCGCATCCCTCCTCTCCCTGCTAAACCTGCTGGAGTGAGCACCTCAGCGCTGACCTCCCTGCGGCCTCCTGGACACCTGCCCACTGAGGCCCAGGTGGGCACCTGCTTGCCACCTGCCATGCTGTGAGCTTGTGGCCAACAGGCCTGTGCCCAGCATTGAACTAGCTCAGGCTTCAAAGGTTTCTGCCCATCTCCCCTCCTAGGAGGTTAGAGACAAATCAAGGCCAAGGACATTGATCAAGGCCAAGGCCAAATCAAGTGCTAATGACCTGGCTGATGCAGGCCCCGAAGGCAGGTAGGCCCCAGGGCAGGGTCCTTTCTGCCTCTTTCAGGCCTGGTTACTCCAAATGTCCCTTGGCTGATGGCTGCGTCCCTCTAACCTCCACCTTTGTCTTCACCTGGCTTCTGCTCTTCTCTGCATCTGTCTTCTTTGTGTCTCCTAGAAGGACACTGGTTATTGGATTGAGGGGCCACCCAGGGAATTCAGGATGATCTCATCCAGAGAGCCTTACTTAATCTGCAGAAACTCAACTTTCCAATTAATTCTAATCCTAAATTCTAGGATTAGGGCATGGTCATTGTCTCTCAGCAGGGGCGGAGTGGGGCACCATTTACTCCACCAGCTACCGTACCCATGTGGTGGAGATGAGTCTCCCAGCTGCCCTTAGCCCTCCTCAGAGATCCAGGGTGTCCTTCAGATGCCACTGCATCCTTTTTACCAGCTAAATACTACTCCACTGTGTGGATGGCCACTTGCTTCTTTTTTTTGGTATCCAAAAAGACAAGTTTAGTATTTTTTTTTTTTTAAAAAAAGGGAAAGGAAAGGAAAGGGTTCTTGCACAGACACAGGCAGAAAGAGCTGTGTTTGGAAGGGACAGGTTTGTTAAAAGAGGTACCTGCGTAGACACAGGAGAGCGGCCAGTTGCTTCCTCTTGATGGATATTCAGGTTGCTTGCAATTATTTTCTCTTTTTTCCAGTTCTGCAAGAACCATGCTGGGGATATGTGTCTACAAGCATTAGTATCTCTGGACAGGACACGCCTTGCTTCTCCTCCTTGCTTGTTAAAGGACAATCTGAGTGGATTTAAAAACTCTTTAATTTCACAACCTCCCCTTACTCCCACCACACCTACCCCTCTGCCCCTGCCCCTCCAGCCTGGTCCTTGATCAACCTCCCTTCAAAAAGTTGTAGGGACAAGACCCATGGCGTGTTTATTCGGTTCTGTGAGATGTCCCTTCCATCCTGAGAACTTTCCGTGTCGCTTCCCCCGTACCCGGTAATCAAGTTGGGTTTTCGTGGCTGGATGACAATGTCCCTGGGAACACAGGGTTGTGTTACACGAAACCATGGCCCTGTGTGGGTTCCTCAGATTTATTTTCTCTTCCAGATAATGCTGCAGGGAAGATTTTCTTCCCAATAACTCTTTACTTTAAAAAGAAAAAATAAAAGAAAGATAATTTTCTTAGAATCGGTTTCCAAGCATAGTATTCAGTCCACAGCTAAGAACTATTTCAGGGTGCTAGCGGCCAGTTCCCCGATTGCTTTTCCAAGGAGACAGTCCATCAAGATGACTGGCAGTGGGTGGGCTCGCCCTGCCCCAGTGAGGAGGCTCCACTGCTCTTATTAGGAAAATCCCGCGTGGGGCTTCCTTCCTCAAAGCCGCCTTGATTTCTCTCTTCACCCCAGCAGCTGTGGTTCTGATGACCTGACTTCGAATCACGGCTGAGGGACTGGGCTTTGTCCTGTCACCCCACTCTCTGCTGTTGCTTCCTCTCCTATCAACCTATGCTCCTAGAATTTCAGGGATTCCCAGAAAGCCAGGCTTTCAGCGCTCAATTCAGGCATGTCCCCTTAAAGGTCAGCCTCATAAAGGTGGGATGAAGCTGTGACCCCACAAAGACTGTGAGGAGACAAGAGCTGATTCCCTAAAGGGCAGCTCATTGGACCCAGCCCCTCCCCGCCACCGCCCCATTCACGCCCCATCCACACCCCAAACACGCCAACCTCACCCCCACCCACACAATCACACCAGGCATCTTCGGCATGGCTGCCCAGTGCCCAGATGGGGCCCAGCACGCAGAAGGCGCTCACTGAATTCCAGCAAGATAGGTCTCCTGCCCGCACCGATGCTGCCCCTGCACCTTCTGCACTGGGTGTTATTTAAAACACTGGCTATAAAATATAGTGGCCTTCTGCTCATTACTCTGATTATTAGTCAGTTCCCTATTCCTGACATATCACAGATTGTCTGACGCAATTATTGGGGAGTCCCTGGCCTCCCCACAATGGCCCTAGTGTCCCCAACCTTCTTTCACCTGATCCCACACCTATACTGCACACACCCGGCCTCTGTGAGTGTCGTTTGTCCCCTGCCATGTGGGGTGCCCTTTCTCCCTCTGCTCCCTAATTGGCCAGCAACTCCCAGACCCCACTCTAGCCCTTGATGTGCATGTGTGTGCATGTGTGCCTCTGTGTGTGTGTGTGTGTGTGTGTGTGTGTGTGTAGGGATTCTGCCCCCTTTTCCATAAATTTGTTTATTCTTTAAATTTCCTCTCCAGCCTTCATTGATTTAAAGGCCCTGGGATTTGCATGCCTTTTTCTCTGGAAACTGCTTCTTTCTCAGCACATTTGGTTCTTTTCTATTACCGCCATGTGAACGGTGGGTCTGGAATTTTTGTTTCTTTATGGAAAAAAAAGGAAACAGAAAATTGCTATGTCGTGTTGTTTTTCTGGAAGTCTCTACGTGTGTGCGTGTGTTCATATACGCACATATAGGAACTCTCACAAAAATGGGGAAAGTGCTGCTTTCTGAAGCTCACTTTGTAGATGGTGTTTGTCTGGGAGAAGGGGTGATATACGTCTAGAGACTGGTAGGGCATTAACAAGCATTTACCCAGACTCTGGGGTGCAGTTTTGCTATTGGGCCCCTGCCTGCCCCTCACCTCATGGGCACTCAGCATTTATTGAATGCATGAAACTCACCTTATTCCCTTCTACCCCTTTGAAGATGTGTAACATTCTAGATACATCCAAAGTCCCCCACTTCAGGGGCCTCTTTTTTATCTTGGTTTTCTCTTTCTTCTGCAGCATATATCACTGATCTGCAGATATATTTATATATATTCATATATTTATATAATTGGTTTTCTCTTCCTGTGCATATTCTTTTTTTTAATATTTATTTATTTATGCGTACAAGAGCTGGAGTGCAGGCCAGAAGGGGCGGGGGTGAGAGGATTCACCAGAGACAGAGCGGGGAGCAGAACAGGCAGATCAGTCAAAATACACTGCTGAGGGGAGCAGCGGGTGAGACAGGAGAGGTCTGCTGCGCCATGTGGGAATCTCCCTGGCCAGAGATCGAACTTGTACTGCAGTGGCTGCTCATAGCTTCATAGGCTGAGCCTTAACCCCTTGCGCCACCAGAGAGGCTCCTACCCTGATTTTTCTTCTTTTTTTTTCTTTTGTGAGACTGAGCATCTTTTCATGTTGTTGCTTCTGCTTTGGGGAATTCCCTTTTCCTATCTTGACCCATTTTTCAGTTGGAGTTCAATATTTTTCATATTTATTTGTAGGAATTCTTTGTAAACCCCAGGTATTGACCTCTGTCACGAGACTTTCTGCTGGTCTGTCGTTTCTCTTTACACTTGTCTGTGGTATCCTCTGATGTACAGAGGTTTATCATTTTAATGTAGTCAGATGCTGCCAGTACCAAGGCTTATCCTGCTGAAGAAATCCTTCCCTACATCAAGGTCATGGAAAGTCTATTCTATTAATTTCGTGTTTTGTTGCTCACACTTTGGGCCCAGTCCAACTGGAGCGTACTCGTGTGTGACATAAGAAAATGTTCTATTTTGTTTCCCAGATGGATTACCAATGGCTGCACTCACTCCACTCCATGTTCTGATATCTCCTTCAGTCTGAGAGACCCTGAAATCCTGTCCCCTCATCTCACACTCACTGGGTACCCAGGTATCTCCCTCTGAAAAGACTGAGCTCTCAATACTGTGACATCTGTGCCTGGTCCGAGGATGACCCCAGCTGGAAACTTCTGGAAGGGTCTGCAGAGATGGGACTCGATTCGGTTTCTGTGTCTGCTATAACAAAATACCATAAACACAGAGCCCTAAGATAACAGAAATGTATTCTCTCACAGTTCAAGACTCCAAAAGTCTGGGGTTGATGTATCAGTAGGCTTGATTCCTTCTGGACTGGTTCTGGAGGTTCTGCTCCCTTTCCCAACAGTGATCGGCAGTTCTTGGCATTCCTCATCTAGCATCTGTATCTCTCCATCTCTGCCTCGGTTTCCCATAGCCTCCCCCTCCATATCTCTGTGTCTGTTTCTTCCTTTCTTCAAGGATGGTCAGTGGATTTAGGACCCACTTCAATCCAGGATGGCCTCATCTTGAGACTCTCCGTTATGTTTGTAAAAACCCTTTTCCCAAATAAGGTCACATCCATAGGTTCTGGGTGGCAGGAACCACTAGTGAAATGGAGAGGAGAGTTCCTACTCACAGAGGGTGGCAAAAGAATACTCCAGTCACTTTCCCTTGCCCCCACACACTTCCTGCTGATTCCCTTGCTGGGTGAAAGGCAGCCAGTCTGCCATTTTCCTTAATCCCCCCATTCCCAAATCCAGTGATGAGTTATCCCACCCCTGGAAATAGAGCTTAGGGAACTGATTCCATAGTCTGGAGAAAAAGCCACTGTTGTTGTTACTTTGTAAATGAGATTGAAAAGTCGGAAACAACCCCCAGGAGAGAAGGCAATTACTTAATCACTTCAATAACATGCATTCATGCGAGCTCATTGTGAGCCTCAGGAGCAGACACAGGAGGGCGAGCAGGGCGCAGAGAACAAGAGAGTGTAGTTGTTGCCTCCAAAGTGGAAGATTCAACCTGAGATGGCCCAAATTGTCACCTAATGAAGTGGGAGTCTGAGTGTCTGAAACTCAGTCATGAAGGCTCGCTTGACTCTGCTGGACCAGGCGGAGACACGTAGCAGTCACAAGAGAAGGGTGACAGGCACAAAGATGGTGGAAAACATCTCCCTCACTGGGACCCCTGAGTGGATGGCCACCAAAACTACAAAAATGTGACAACAGAGAAAGACTGATGAATAGGTGAAAAAATACAACATAAAAATTGATTGAGAAGAGTGCCTATAAAAAGACAACTGCCTTACGATCCAGCATATGGGCATAGGCCCATAAGGGGAAAACAGGAATGCAAAGAGATATGTGTACACCCAAGCTCGTAGCAGCATTACTGGCGATGGTCCAAGGTGGAAGTAATCCAAATGTCCATCAATGGATAAATGGATAAGTCAAAATGTGGTCCCTTCAGACGATGGAATATTACTCAGTCTTTGAAAAGGAAGGAAATTCTGATGCAGGCAACAACTTGGATGAACTTTGAAGACATGCTGAGTGCAATAAGCCCGTCACAAAAAGACATATACCATTTGATTCCACCAATAGTGGGTGTGTAGTGGAGACACAGTCACAGAGGCCGAAGGTAGAATGGTGGTTTGGGAAGGGGGATGAGGAAAAGGGCAATGGGGAGTGAGTGTTAGTGGGGACAGAACTTCACTGGGAAAGAGGAAAAAGTTCTAGAGACAGATGGAGGTGATGGTTCACTAGTGTCACTTAAAAATAGTTAAGATGGTAACATTTTGATTATCTGTATTCTGCCACATTTTAAAAGGGTGAGTAGTATAATATATAATAGACTGGTGGGGGGGGCATTTGAATTCCAGTCACACCACTTTGTCCACTTGGTGAATTTTTCTCTTGTTTGGTGGCTGTCAGTGGTGAGGGAAGGGACAAACTTCTCCCCTCCTGGAGGTCCCAGGTGAGGGGGGAGGCCATCCTTCATCAAGTCACATCATCAAATATGCCCATGAATTTTCTATCAGTCATTAGCTCTATGACCTTGAACAAGTCACTCCTCCTATTTGAGTTTGTTTCCTTCTCTATAAAAACAAGGAGAATAATACTGACCTAATAATAATACTGAAGGATTAGTGCATGGTCTCTAAGTTGCACAGGTGAGAACGCTCAGCTTAGAAGGCGCTCCATATGGTTTAGTTCCTTTTCTAGAGGTCTCCCTGGACACACTAGCATCATATGTGTTGCACAGGATGGAGTCAGGCAGTAGGTACCTCCATACATTTTGTCTCTAGATACTGTTTAATATATCGATTGTGATATTAACAGGCCATATTTTTCACTAAATTTCACATTTTCTCACCATTTGAACTCAGAATTATGCAAAAAGTTACCTTTTAAATAAGAAAAACAATTTAAACAAAAGAAAAAGCAGTTGTTGATCTAGAAATCCTTTTTAGGCCTCCCTGGTGTCCTAGGGGTTAAGTCTCAGTGCTTCCACTGTGACCGCCCACCACCATGGCCTGAGTTCCATCTCTGGCAAGGGAGCTTCCCACATGGCACAGCAGACCTCTCCTGTCTCGCCTGCTCCCCCTCTGCAGTGTATCTCAGTAGATCTGCCTGTTCTGCTCCCCACTCTGTATCTGGTGAATCCTCTCACCACCTGCACCTCTGGCCTACACCCCAGTTCTTCTATGGAAAAATAAATAGGTAAAATTCTTTTTAAAAAGAATGAAAGAAATCTTAGTTGATGACTGGAAATTCTTGGGAACTTTGAGAGCAAAATGCGTTTTAGTCCTTTAATGTTATAAGCAAGTTTCATCTTCACAGACTGTTTTCACGAGTTAATAGCTGATTTCTGCTGTCCTCTGTGTTGTTCAGTTTCATTGTAGACAGTGATATCTGCATCACTCATTTAGGGGAGCTCATTTTGATGCACAACATAACAGAAAGGAGGACATCGTATTGTGGCTAGCATGCAAAATCCTTTTACGTGCATAGAACACCTAGAAGGATGTTCACCAAGTTATGAAGACGGGGTGATGGGATTTCAGGTTGGAATTTTTGTTTAATCCCTATTAAGGGATTTACTGGCTGGGTGATCTTGGGCAAATAACTTGATATTTCTACATCTCAGTTCAGTTTCCTCAGTTGCAAATTAATAGTTTCAACTTAGAGAGTGGGATTTGTATTTTAACTATTATGGGGGAATTTTCAAACCTTCTCAAAAGAAGAAGGAATGGCTCCTAATGAACCTCCATTACCCACTTCAAAAATTCATAATAAATAATGAATCTTGTCTCAACTCCTCACCACTCCTCTTGCAGGTTTGGTGAAAGCAAACCTCAAACAGACTAATTTTAAAAAATCACCACAACCACCATCATTCTGCCTGAAACTTTTCAAAAGCAATCTCTTAATCATCTAATATCGAAACAGTGTTTAATTGTCCTCATTTGCTCCATAATGCCTTTTCAATTTGATTTGCCCGAATCAGGCTCCTCAAGGTCCATGGACCTTACATTGTATGATAGAGCCTCCTCCCAGTATCTTCCTAGGACAATTTTAATAATTCCATCACAGACAGAAGGATTTTACAGTGAGTGCCCGCATAGCCCTACCTCCACCAACTAACAGTCCTTTCTCTGTCCAGGTCTGTCCATCTACTTGTCGCCCTCGTGTCCAGAACACCTGTAGGTCTTTTTAAACCTAAAGACTATTACCTCTCTCCTGTTGCTCCCATTTTTTTGTCGAAGAAACTGTGTCCTTGGGTCTGTAAAATTTGTCATTTGGGGATTAATGAGCTAATATGTGTATAATGTTCAGAACATAGTAGGTCTACCTAACAGCTAGTTATTATTCCCTTGTTTATTTGTCTTTATCTTCTCATTTTTTTCCAAGTGAAAATATATCATTTTTGTAAAAAAAGAAGTTAAAATCATTTTAAAAGTCCCTGTGCTGCCACATTGGCTTGGAGCCACATAGGGACCTGTCCCCACTTGTGGTGGGCAGCCCCCATCCATTAGGCCCCTCAGGATGGACTGCCAGCATCAAGCAGTTGAAAGTGGCAGAATAAGGGGCTTGGCACTATAGAAAGACATTTCCTCAAACTGCTAAAAATGGAGCTTCCATACTACCTGGCAATACCACTTTTGGGAATCTACCCAAAGGACACAAAAACATTAACCCAAAAGGATACATGCACCACCACCACCACCACCACCCCCCACCGCCACATTGTTCACAATAGCTAAGACATGGAAACATCCCAGATGCCCAAAAATAGATGATCGGATCAAGGAGATGTGGTACATATACACAATGGAATGCTATTCAGCAATCAAAAAGATAAACACATGCAATTAGCAGCAACATGGATGGAGCTAGAAGGGATCATGCTCAGCAAAATAAGCCAAAAGGAAAAAGAAACATATCGAATGGTTTCACTTATAACAGGAATACAGGGGAACCAAATAAAAGAGAGACATTCAGCAAGAGAGGGGGGGGAATAAGGGCTCAAAATGGGGGACAAAAGAGCACAAGGGACTATGGTGATGGGTCACAGGTGAATTGGTGGTGGAAAACCTATGGGGAATACACAATAATATAAAAGAAATAATAATAACAATAAAATTTTTTAAAAAAGAATAAGGGGGTTGGGGTTGGGAACCAGAGTGTGTGTGTTGGGAGAGTGAGGGGCACAAAGGAAATGGCGGGGTAGAATCTCATCCTGGATTCCCCCTCCCCTGGGGCTGAGAGCCATGACACCTGGAGGGAGGCCCAGAGGACTCAAAGGAAAGTTGCGAAGAGCTGCTGGAAGCCCACGAGAGGGTGGAAGCAATGGCACACACAGCACTGGGGTAGAGAGGGCGTGCACAGCTCCGTTTCCAGGGGCTGGGGCAGATGGCACGAGAGGCAGGTAAGCCTCTTGGGGATAGACACCACAGCAGGCGTGAGACAGGAACAGGTCCTCCGTGGTCTCCATCACTGAAGAGAAAAGAAAGTCAGAGGCTGGTGGAGGTGCTGGGAGTGCTGGGCTGGGGGAACAGGAGCTCTGAGCTGGTTCTGTCTCTCATCACCCCTGCGATCTTCGGCAAGAGATTCCTTTCCTTTTCTGAACTCAGCTCCCCACCTGCTGAACAGGAGGGTTTCTTCTCACCCACTCTCCCTGGGAAGATTCTAGAAGGGGGCGATTGATGACTGCTGGGATTTGGATGTGTTGGTGGCCCCTTTATCACTCTTCCTTCAAGGAGCGAACACCCAGTCCAGGCTCCAAGCTGTGAGTCACCAAAACAAAGTACAGCATGAACACAGTCCACTGAACCCTGTCCTGGATTCCGGTCCCCACCCTGCCACTTCCTAGCCTGTGATCTCAGGTGGCACTTCAGGATGGTTGGTGATGTGGGTCATGGCTGAAGAAATGGGCAGGATTGGCTTTCTCACCTTGAAGCCAGATCCAGAGCTTTGGAAACTCACCTATTGCTCAGGGTGGGTTTGGCTAGTAAACCTCCAAATAAAATCCGCTAAAGACTTTTAGCCAAACCAAACATAAAAGTGAATAAATTTAGGAGTGAACCACTTGCCTGATTGCCTGGCCTGGGACCCAACCACCTGTCAGCCACCACCCTGGAGAAACCACCGGCCAGAGGTCACACCCTCCGGCTTTGATCGTGGGTCATTGTCATCCCCACTGAATGAGATTCATGAGTCTATTGTGAGCTGTTCAGGTTTAATGCCTCTAAAATTGCCTGATGAAACCGGAGCCTGGTGGAGAGGCGCAGAGAATGCACTGCCGTCTGAATAAAGCCTCCCCGAGTGCTTCTCCCAGAATTGAGTCATGCTGCTCCCAGGGTGCCTGCAGTGGATCCTCTTGAATCACCACTGCTCTCTCTGAGTGCTCCGGCTCTGGCGTGAGCTCGCAGAAGTGTGGCAGGCTTGTGTCCATGCCTGTTCCAGAGAAAGCAGGAGCAGTGACACCCTCTGGTATGACGGGAGGCCTCGGGAGCTTGGTACCTGGTCGTGAGAATTTGCAGAAGGCACCCTTGGGCTCTGCTACGGATTAGATTGTGTCCTTCAGTAGGAAGTGGAAGCCCTAGCCCAAGATCCCTCAGCTCGTGATCTCATTTGGAAATAAGGTTGTTGCCAATGTCCTAAGTTAAGATGAGGTCATCCTGGAGCAGGGTGGGTCCTCAGCCGGCAAGACTGTGTCCTGGTGAAAAGCAGAAGCCTGCACACAGCCACACACATGGAGAATGCCTTGGACGTGGAGGAAGAGCTGAGGTGAGGCATCTGTCTACAAGTCAGGAAATGTCAAGGGTGATCAACCCACCTTTCTCAAGGCTCTTCTCAGCCTGGATTGAGGACTTGCAGGCTCCAGGATTGTGAGACAATGCATCTCAGCTCGTTAAGCCCTGGGGTCTGTGTGCCTTTGTTACGGCAGTTCCAGGACTTGAATCAAGGGGGGCAGATTAGAGTTCTGCGTAGTGACCTTTCGGGGGCAGCTTGGACCAGGTGTGTTCCTCTTCTAGGCCTGGAGTCCAGAGCCTGGGACATGGGGGGCCTGACTGGATAAACTCTAACCAGACCCCTTAGATTCCTTACCTGGACTTTTGGAGGTAGGAAGCTGGGAGGGGGGTGACACCTAGCCCAGGTGGGGCTGAGGTGCCAGACACACAGGCAGAGGCCCTGGGTGCCAGACACACAATCTTCCACAAAGGCACCAGGACAGACCCCTGGAAGTATCTGGAAAGAAGACAGAGGATAGAGAGGAGCCTGGTGCAGACCTTGCCATGACCTCGTGCCTCCTGAGGGCTGGCTGCTGATTCTCAGTTGTAGATTCTCGCCACAAACCCCCTTTCTTTGAGGGATCATAGGGACAGATTTTGATTTGAAATTTTAGTTTATAAATAGATTTCAGGTGTCCAGCATAGGGATAATATTTTAACTCTTCTCTTGGCTGTCTTTGGAAGTATTTTGAAAACTGTAAATTGGGGTACACATTTTCGTGACAAGAACCCAGCTAAGTGTCTTGCTGTGTGCAGGCACAGGTAATAAGGGAAAAACTGCAGTCCAGGTGGTCCCAGGCTGGGGGGACCATCACTGAACCGAGAAGAACCCCACAGGCTCGGCCTGCTCCCCAAATGCCAGTTCAAAAGGAAAACAGCGAGGTCGCCCTGAAAAGTTCCAGCATTTTCCATTGTTAACTGTTACATGCTTTTGTGAAACGCTTCCCTTTCCTCATCTGCTTTTCTCATCTTGAGAGACCTGGACTAACAGAGGAATTGCAAGAAGCCTGCTTGCAGCTCAGATCCGCCCTGGCAGGACAGGGAAGGGAGAGGGTCGACTCCAGATCGGCTGATTCAAGTGTGAGCTCAGTAAGTGTTTTGTTTTGTTTTTTAATATTTATTTATGCATACAAGCTGGGGTATAGGCCAGAGGTGTGGGCTGGTGAGAGGACTCACCAGAGACAGAATGGGGAGCAGAACAGGCAGATCTACTGAAGTACACTGCTGAGGGGAGCAGCAGGCGAGGTAGGAGAGGTCTGCTGTGCCATGTGGGAAGCTCCCTGGATGGGTATCAAACTTGTGCTGCAGTGGCTCTGGATAGCTTCATAGTGCTGCGACTTAACCCGTTGCATCACCAGGGAGGCCCGACCTCGGTGTTTTAACCTCTCTGCACCCCAGGCACGATGGACAGAATAAACCTCACCGCAATTTTGTGCAGATTAAAAGAGTCATACAAAAGTGCCCACAGTGGCCAGCATGCTGCTAGGTCTACATGGATTTTTGCTTTTTTTATTAATAAAATAAATACACGAGGTAGGGAGCACAATGAACATGGTGGTTATAATTTGTAATAAGCCATTTCTTGGGGGGAACTATCCGGCTCACAGTGACCCACCTGGTGAACTTCTTATCTCTAGGAGTCAGTCCCCACCAACTATATTTGTGGAACTCAGCTTGGAGGCACTCCTGGACCAAAAAGATCCAAGTTGGATTCCCCACTGGTCTCTCCGAGGTCGCCTCCATCATGCCAAAGCCACCACCAGAGGAAGCCAAAATGGGGACGGATTACACAAGAGAAGCAGATACACGAAGCAAGGAGAAGACCCTGGTTTCAGAGACCTGGAAACTTGATGCTGTTGGGTCTGTGAACCATCTTCAGGACCTTATAACCTCCCTCCACTCCTTGTGGTGGCTTCTCTAATTGGTTTCTGTTGCGACTGAGGTATCTTGGCTAACACCTGGCCTATGGCCTGTTTTCTCCTCTCCCAGCCTCTGCGAGGCTCTACCCCCGGGAGCTACAGAAAAAATAGCTCCTTTCCCTTCAGCCCAGGCAGGCTAGAATGATTTCCACCTCTTTGCTGTGGTTGAAGAGGAAACCAAGGCTTGAGACCATTTCCCCTACTGTGCATTGAACAACTACTGCTTCCTAAGCCCAGTTCGGAGATCTTTATGTGCGTTACCTCACTAGCTCAATTGCAAAGCTCATCTTCGGATCTCATTTCACAGATAAAGACACTGAGGGTCAGAGAAGTGGAGCGATTGTTGGTGAAACCCGGCTAAGGAAGGTGGATCCAAATCCAGATGTTGTGCTTTCATCCTCTTCGCCATCTTATCTGCAGGCCCTTGGGGGCACCTCCCGCTCTCCTGCTGTGGGATCTTGCCTTGGCTTCCTAATGGGGAATGATGCCACCCCTCGTCTGTCCGGAGGCTGTCTGGAGGGGCTGACGCAAAGGAGGCGGGCACTGGAGCAGCGGCACACACACCACACATGCTTCACAGCTGCCCTGGGACCCGCCTCTCATTGCTCCGTAGCAGCTGACTCAGAGCTGATGGAGGGAAAGAACGGAGGCCATGTTTAAACTGGTCAATTTGAGAAGTTCACCGCAAAGGCTGGTGTGGGAGAGGGATGCAATTAATCTGAAAAAACACCGTGGTTTTTATTTTTAAAAATATGATCCGTGGCCTCCAGTCTTCTGTGTGGCTGTGCCGGGCTGCCGGGCCTACCACTCAGCGGCGGCCCAGCCGCGGACAACTTATCATGTCCCTGTGAGTGAAAAACAACACAAAAATGGCATTTATCATCTTTAAAAAATGAAAACAAATTGGTATATTCAAGTTGTGGAAAATTTGAGGAAAGGGGAAAAAGAGGCATAAAGAAGAATACTAGATTCACCGGTACCGGTTTGATCCTTGAATACCTATATTAGTAACAGAAGGAACAGAACACGGGTGAATCTGAAAAACGGGTGTGCATACCTTTGGATCCTATTCATAAGAAGTTCAAGAAGTGGTAGAACTATCTTGAGTGATAGTCTGTAGACTGGGGTTGCCTGGGGCAGGAAGTGGGCCAAAGGGATCCTCTGCAGAGGAGCAGACACTTTGCTGGGCTCGTGAGAATGTTCTATGAGGATGTCTTGACTGAGGGGGTGG
Source organism: Scalopus aquaticus (assembly GCA_004024925.1). NCBI lineage: Eukaryota > Metazoa > Chordata > Mammalia > Eulipotyphla > Talpidae > Scalopus > Scalopus aquaticus. The sequence continues at coordinate 38,098 of PVIJ01011592.1, forward strand.
TTACCTGGGTGTAGACATTTGTCAAGATTTATCAACCTATTCTTTTAAAAATGGGTGCATTTGGACCCATGGAGATCATACTTCAATAATCTTGATTTAAAATGGTTAAAAAAAAAATGGCCTGGAATCCCGTCACCCCAGAGGTAAGGCCATTAAGGCTTAAGTATGTGTACGTAGCTCAGCTGAGGGAGTAGAAAATACTGATTCCAGCTAAATGCTCAATCCTCTAATTTTGCGTGTGTGTGTGTGTGTGTGTGTGTGTGTGTGTGTATTAACCTCAGACTTAATTATTGGGTGAACTTGAGCCAGAAATAGGGGGAGACATGGTACTTCATGTTCCTTAGATGTCCAACGTGTCCCCTGAAACCAGAGAAGGTGGGGGAAGGGCACATCTCTGCCACTGGGATCACAAGCTGCCGAATGGGAAACAGGCTGGCACCTCCCTCCCTGCCCACCCATGAGCCTAGAAAATGGGCTGACTTCACATCAGCCCAGGAGAGGGAGGGGGATGTTCACCCACCTCAGTACGAAAGCACATGAATCCTCTCCTTATACCGGGAGAATAAGCACATTTTATTATTTGATCAGTACATTAAATGCCATTGGTACGGAGTGTGTGTTCTACTCTGCTGGTGTCTCACGCCTGTTAAAAATGAGGTTTGGAAATGTTGTTCTCCTGGTTGATGTCATTTTAAGATAGTTTTCAGACAGAGCTTCTGGAGAGTTCCTCCAAAAGCAATAGCGCTGTGGGTAGCTTGGAAATCGAGACCACTTCAGAACAAACGATTCTGTTGTCTGCTTCTGGTGCATCCCATTTTACGACAGGTGCGCCCACACGTCATGAAACAGACTCCAACAAAATGACTTCAATCAAGCCGCACCTTGTTCCAACATCCGATGGCCTCCGGTGTCCCTTGGTGCCTGATAATGGTGGGTTTGCTCCAGTCCCCGGAAGTGGCAGCTGAGGAAGAACGTGCTGCTGCATGAGTGTGGACAAAGTCGTCACTCCCTGATTGTGACCCACTGAATGGCTGGGGAGCAGCCTGAACCAGTGGGAGGGCGGGGACACATCTGCCTTGAGCTCACTCCACTGGGGTGATTGTGCCTCCCAGGTGACTGCTGGCAGTGTCTGGAGACATTCTGGTGGTCATGAATTGGGGATGTGACTAGCATCCGTGGGAGAAGGCAGGGATGCTACTAAATGCCTGCAGCTCACAGGGTGGCCCCTCTCCATAAGCATCTTCCTGCTCCAGATGTCAACAGTGCTGGGGTCCCCTTGCCGGGACCACTGTCGCAGTGTCTGCACCCCAGGTGTTGGGCAAATGGGGAAGAAGTGGGCCAGATGGAGGGTCTTGACCAGGGCCCTGTCAACATGGGTTCTAGCGTGACAGTGGCAATGTGACAGAGCTAAGGCCTATGGAAAGTGCTTCTTCGGTGCCAGGCTGTGAGCTCGGCGTTGGTGATCTCATTGAATTTCTATGACTCTGGAAAAAGTACTGTTATGACCCCTTTATAGTAAATCGACCCAAAATACAGGTAGTACAGAAAAGAGCCAGATGTTTGTTTTCTCCTTGTTATACATTTTATCTGGTATGAGGGAATGTTGATGGGGGTGAGGGGTATTTCTCCCATGGCCTCTGAGCTCCACCAGGGCAGCATCTCATGCAGTTGGATCTGTAGCACCCAAAAAATACCCTTTTGGGGATTTTGCTTATAAGTAAGTGCTGATAGGTTTTTAATGGAACCCAATGAAAGAATGAATGAAGGCTGCAAGGCAATGTGGCCTAGTGGGTACAATGTTGATTTCTCACCACTCAACAGCTTACCACTGTGTCGGTAATAGGCCAGGCCCCAGAGAAATAGGCATGGCACCCTGGAGCTGACCCAGACCAGTTAGTGAGAGCTGATTGTTAATTTTTGAGGAATTTCGCAAGTTGATGGTCAAACAGCCATCAAACAAGATTAAATGACAGTTACAATAAATTTTATTTTCAAAAGGTAATAAAACATATCACTTCCTAATTGTTTCCTAATTATCTTACTACATTTTGCTAGCATTTCTGTCCTTGATGTTATTTATGTCTCTTACAGGGTCGCCAAACTTTTTCTGTCAAAGGGCCAGGCAGTTCATACTTCAACTTTGCCATGAACGGGATCTGCCCCCTTCTGTGGTGGTTTGAGTCACCCTTGGTCTACTGTGTCTGTAAGGTAGAAATAACTTCCCCAACTCCATGTTCCATGAAGCAAGTTGGCGGCGTGAAATGGGTCCTGGTGGGAATATTTACACCAGGGAAATTGTCAAACACCGTAATCGGGGCTTTCCTTTATTCAGCAAGCTGATTGTTAAACATTTACCAGCACACCTCCTGTGTACTGATGGGCAAAACTGGAGTGAACCCTGCCCTCTTGAGGGGGTGGTGTTACAGTGTGTAGGATTTGTGCAGCATTTCATGGTAGGGTGGGGGTAACAGAGAGCTGTGCAAAGACTGGTGAGGGTCTCCACTGGGGACCATGGGAGGAGAACGGCCCCGAACCTCGTGGGCATATCTCTTAGAAGGGGCAGGGCTGCTGCCAGAAGAGGGTGCTTAGTGGGACCTCTCCTAGGGCAGGTCATTAGCTCCTCCCCCGTTAGAGACTTAGGTACTTCATCAAATTCCTTGGTGAGCAACCTGCACAGCAGGTGTGATTTCCCTTCTGACTTAGAGGAGACTTCAGGGACCTGGGAGTTAAGATGTGAGCTCATGTGGACAATTTACTAGTTGTTCCCAGCAATCCCAGCTCCTAGCACCGAGCATGGCATAGAGGGGTTCTTTACCAGTGTGACCCAAGAGGGAGTCTGGGGATTGCTGAGCTGACGTGGGAGAGGTTGTTCCAGGGAGCAGGTGAAAGTACAATGTTGTTCTATGGGACTGGCTCAAACAAGGGACTGCCAGCAAAGAATGCAGAAAATGACAGGTTTGTTGGGTGACCTCTGTAACCCAACTGACCCCTGGGAGCCCAAAGAATGGGCTGGGAGTGAAGGGTTCATGAACTTCTGCACTCTCCTATGACTCTACAAACCTCTCAAGTTCAATGCCAGGAGGGTGAACTCTAAGGAGCCTGGACTATTTTTGGAGAGTCTGGAATCCTGAAGATTAAGGCCATCTTGGATGCGTGACCTTTCCATGGAAATGCAACGGGTTTGTGGCTCCTTCAGAGCTAGGGGGACTGCAGGGAAGGAGCTTGGGAAGGGAATGGTAGCTGGACTCATTTGCTTTCAGTTCAGGAACCTGGGAGAGTGGGAGGTGAGACTGTCACAAACTGAGAACCAAGGTCATCCCATCGCATCAAATTCTAACTTACTGACTGGGTTCTAGGCCCAGGGAGGCCCAGGAGAGCCGGACTAGCACCCACTGTGTGTTTGTTGAACCGCGATTGCAATGGGCACCCAGCCAGCGCTGCCTTCCCCTGGGAACACCTGACCTCTGCCCTGAGAACTTGTCTTTTTGCAGTGTCTTCAGGCCTCTATGTCACTGTTTTCAAACTAAGACCAAAACATTTTATTATTTAAAGATTGAGCTGAACACACTCTTCCTGAGGGCCTGCTAAGGAGACCATTAGAAAAGGAGAGGGGGGAAACACAGAACTTGAAGTCAAACAGAATTTGGTGCTCGTTTATTGGCTGACCCCTCTCTGAGCCTCAACTTGCTCATCTTTAAGATGGGGATGATAGTAATTCTTATCTCCAGGGCTGGGAGAAATAAATGAGAACAAGTAAAGATCTGAGTATAATTCTGGTACTTGGTGTGGGTCATTTTCAAAACACTACTCCTACTTGATGTTTGTAAGTCAACCACCACTCCAAGCAGACTGGAGGTGATCCTGGAAGAAATCAGATAAATCTTCCGCTGGAGTTTTGCCTCCTGAGGAGGGAGAGAGGGCCTGACAGTGAGCTGCCCACCCCATGACTTCACGCTGGCCCCCATCACCTCTCTCCTGTGTCCCCTCCAAGACCTCTTCACTGCCTTCCCTACCTCCAGGCCAGGCAAACCTCATCATGTTATTCTGACTGACACCTGCCTGACACTCCCCTGCCTGGTCCTCATGGTGACTCCCCACTGTTCTCAGGGAAGTCTGGTCCCCAGAGTCTGCATTGCAGAGCACCACCTGCTCAGCTCCTGCTCACCCGAAGTCTGCCCTGCATCTCTGAGGCACCCTGCCTGGCTGGGCGAGTGCAGTGTCCTGCCTAGGCAGAGCCTCCTCTTGCCACTTTGCCTTTGTGTGTGGTATGTGCCATCCCCCTTCCAGGAGCACCTTGCCCCTTCTTCACCAGATTTCTAAAGACCGCTTAGAGTCAGTACCCGGACCCCAGAGCTGCGAACCCCCAGTGTTAGGTGACCCCTCTCTGTAGACTCTGAGCTCCATCCCTGGGCCCTGTCCTGACCAGATCAGTCTCTCTGTGCCCTCGTTTGCAAGAGGGGCTGGTGACACCACCCAAGGCACAGGGTTGGTGCAAGAGGAAAGTTGTGCAAGTGCATAGTCCCTAGCACACAGGCGTGTTTAACACACTATGGCTATTTGTGGGAATTACTCCTGCCACCGCATACAGCAGGAGCTCAATAAAGGTTTGAATAGCTAACTCAACCCCCCTCCCCCCATAATGGCCTGGTCTTGGTCACAACCATCCCCCTCACCAGTGGGGGCTCAGGATTTCCCCTTTTCTGATGGTCTCCTCAAGGCCATTGAAATTCAGAAGGAAATGCCAGCAAACTGTGGAGTTGATGTGAATTCCTTGTTTTCTCACCTGCTGTGCTCCCCAGGTCCCCCAGGGAGAGAGCAGCTCTGTCCATCCACCCAGGCTGGAAATGAGTTTTATGTGGTGAGGGACACATGCTGAGCCCACCTTTCACCCCAGACCTAGGGAGACTCTTCTGGGGGAGTCCGTCCTCCTTGTCTGCTCCTGGACCAGAGGGCAGAGTGTCCTGACCGCAGGGTGGCTGCAGACATCCCGCTGCATCCAGGACACAACTGGGCACACAGCTTACATTCCACGCACTCTCATGTTCACTACAGGGGCCCTCACTTAACAAAGAGGCCAGAATCTGGGGAACTTAAAGTCACCGAATGCAGAAGCCTTGCCAGAGAAGGCCTGGCTAAGGAGGTGGGCATTTGCTGGGGTGCCTTCAGGTGCCCCCCCTGAGGACAGAAAGGAAATGTTTTTTTTTTTTTTTTTGTTTCAAGATCTTGAATGAAACTGTGGCTCATTCTACAAAGATGCTTTGAATGTGATTCTTTTCCCCGCTGGTGTGGGGAGTGTGGGGCACAGCTATGAATGGCCAGGTCCTAGCCAGTGAAGCTGGGAGGTGAAGCTGGACCCCTGGGGTGCAGAGCAGTAGGGAGCAGCCTGCAGTTTGGGGGTGGGGACACTATTGTCCGGGCTCTAACAAGGGACAGAAGAAAGGAGGGGTCTGGGAAGCCTGACCCCTCCACCTAGACAGTTGAGGACCCCAGGCAGGCAGGGCTCTGTGAGAGGCGGGGAGTCCTGCAGAGTTCGGCACGGCAGGCTGACACTGGACGTTGTGGGCTCATTATGCGGAGAATGGAGAGGACATTTTCATTTCCAGGAGCCATCTCTGTCATGTGGCCCATCTGGCCCTCCAGGTGGGCGGCCCGAGTGGGTGTTTGCGGACAAAGCGGCCAGGCCCCCAGCCCTCCGGCCCGATCCCTCGGGTTTGCACTCCGCCGCACTCCGGCCTCGCGTTCGCACGTTTCGAGGCGCTGATGCTTCCGCTCCCAGCCGCGGCGGGTCCTCAGGGTCGGCGCCTTTCGCTGGCCGCGTCTCCGGGCACCAGCGCCGGGTGGCACGGGTCCGGACTGGCACCGGCCTGGGCACCGGCGGGGGCGCGGCTGGGCGTGACGTCAGGCGTCCCGCCCCCGCGGCCCCCGCCCCCTCCCCACATTCCGGGCGGGGCCGGGCCGGCCGGGGCTCGCCCGCCCGGCCCCCTCCCCCGGGGCCGCCCCCTCCCGCGGGCCGCGCCTCGGCCCCTCGCGTCCCAGTCCCGGCCGCGGGCTCCGCCTGCGAGAGGCCGAAGCCGCCGCGGCCGCCGCCGTTGCCGCCATTGACGTCAGAGGGGCGGGCACATGACCCCGCGGGGACCAATCGCGCGGGCGCCGAGCGGCTTCTGCAATCTCTCAACTGAGCCGGCCCCCGCGGCCCCCGCCGCACACTCGCCCGCGGACGGACGCCCAGACACACGTACTGTACACACGAGCGGGCGGCGGGGCCGAGACACGCCCGCCGCGCGGCCCCCGTGCTGCCCCGCGTCCCCGCCCGCCGCCGCCCCGCCGGTCCGGCCGCCGCCAGCATGCACCCGACGAGCTAGAGGCCGGAGCCCGCCGGAGCCCCGCGCGCCGCCGCCGCCGCTGCCGGCCGTCCGGCCCCTCCCCGCGGCGCCCCGGGCCCCACGCCCCCCCACCTTCCTGGGGGGTGGGGGGGTGCGGGCCGCCGATCCGGGGCAGCCCGGGACAGCCCCTTCCCCCGCCCGGCCCCTCCCGGCCGCCCGGCCATGGATCTGACCAGTAGCTCGGGCGGCGGCGGCGACCCCCGGCAGATCGAAGAGACCAAGCCGCTGCTGGGGGGCGACGTGTCGGCCCCCGAGGGCACGAAGATGGGCGCCGTGCCCTGCCGCCGGGCCCTCCTGCTGTGCAACGGGATGAGGTACAAACTGCTGCAGGAGGGCGACATCCAGGTCTGTGTCATCCGGCACCCGCGGACCTTTCTCAGCAAGATCCTCACCTCGAAATTCCTGAGGCGCTGGGAGCCGCACCACCTAACGCTGGCCGACAACAGCCTGGCGTCCGCCACGGTGAGTCGCTCTGCGCGGCGGCGCGCCTGCACCCCCACGCCTCCCCTCCGGGCCCAGAGGCGACCCCCGGCTGTCCCCTGCCTGCGGCTGCACCTGGAGCCCCGGGTCTGGGGGGTGAGGGGAGCGCCGGGGCCCCCCTCCTGGTCTGGGCTCCGGGCGGGATTGTGGAGTCCGAGGTTCAGCCCAGGCGGCTCGGCTCGGGGAGATCCTGACAAGATGTGACCCGGCCCAGGCTGAGCCTCTGGAGACCTCCTGGGCCCAGCGCTGGTGTTTCTTGTGGATGGGACCTTGGGACAAACCCGGGGCCCTGCCCTGATGGCGGTGGGGGTTCCCTTTCTGAAAGCCCGAGGCCCATCTGGATCTGAGCTGGAGGGGAAAACAAACAACCAGGAAAAAAAAAAAAAGAAGAAGAAAAAGAAGAGAGCCCAACAACCTCAAACCCAAAGAATTTCTAGAAGCCAGTTCCTTTCTTTGCTCTACCGTCTTTTATTCTTCTTCCTGCCCAGGCTGGCAGACGAAACTGGGTGCTTCCCTTTCTGAAAAATCTCCTTCGCACATTGGGAGGTTGGAAGGGAAGGGGGAGGGGCAGGGGTCCTGGACCGACTCCTCCCCTCCCAGGGGTGGTAGGGTCTAGGGTGGAAGCTGCCCTGCAGGAATCTGCTCCTGCATTGTCTGTGAAGTGTTGTGTAGATCTGGGTTTGGTTGCTGGAGGTTTTATTTTGTTATTGTTATTGTTTTTAAATATATGGCCGGCCCTGGGTCAGCTGGCTAGGAGAGGAGAAACCACTGATCTGTTTCTGAAATCAGTCTGCAAGGTGGAGAGAGACACACTGGTGTGAGGTCTCAGGGAAGGGTGGGGGGTGGCCGCTGGCTCCCTGAACCGGATGCTTTGTGTTTGGGAACAAGGACAGTGGGCAGCACTGGCCTTTCTGGTTCCTGAGACTTGCTGTGGGGGTCTCATCCTCTTAGGCTAGGCGGCAGGTCTTTCCCCAGAAGGCACACTTCCCCCCTGGGGAGACCGTGATCCTGTTTACTAAGCACAGTGTGTGTGGGGGGTGCAGAATCCAACGCCTGCCCACACCTGTGCCAAGAAAACCCAGCCAGGAAACTGGGTGTCGCTTCCATGATATGTCATAGACGTGTAGCGTGTATAGACATTTCCCCGGCATCCATGTTCCCTTGGCCGTGTGTCACAGGCCGTGACACATGCTCTGAGGAATGGGGAGGGGGAAAAGTTAGCAGAAGAAATCGTACTACTTGAAACTGCTGCCCCCTCCTGAGAGCACTGAGGCTCATGAGGACTTTTATTCTGAATTTGGGGTCCGACGTGCTTAGAACACCTATTTTTTCTTTCCTGTGGGCACGTTGGTGCAATCTCTGCAAAGACTACTTCCTCAGAGAGGATCACTGGTTGCCGGGAGGCGGCCCAGTCCTAGTTTCAGGCTCCTGCATGTCTTAAACAGGCCTCGGCCTTGGGATTTTCATTTGATGGAGGGAGAGCCTCAGAAAATTCGCCAGCACTCAGTGTTTCGACTGGGGAGGGGGATCCTGCTCTTTTCTTTCAGTAGTTCTCTGTCAGGGATATGGAGCCTTCCAAATCTAGCTTCCGCATTTTCCCCTGGCTCAAGGGGCCTTTATTTTTTTTCCTGCCACCCCTCCAAATGAAGGGTAGTAAGGGGAGAAAATGGTTGAGAGGCACCGTGACCTGCCTGAGAAGGCCAGTCCAGGCCTCTGTGTTCCCAGGGAGAAGCTAGGAGCTAGTGCTTTGCTGCTGCTGGCCAAGGTCTGGGGGCTTTGGAGGCTGGCCCCCTGACGTCCCTCCGATTGCTCAAGGAGGTGTATGGAAGAGGAAGGAGAGGAAGAAATACATGATCCGGGCTCTGGTGTCTCAAGCAAGTCAGCGGTCCCGGCACCACCTTCACCAGCTGAGCTGGGTGGCACCTTTGTAGTTTGGGCCTGCCTGGAGAGAAGCTGTGTTTTTGAGATTGGGGTCTGGGGGCCAGCCACAGCACAAGATTTGCCTCAGCAGAGCCTTGCTGTGGCTTTGGTGTCTGTGGAAGGATTGGACTGCCAGCCAGTTTCCAATGGGCTGGCTTAATCGCCCTTCCACTGCTTGTTGTCACCAAACCCTGAGGGCAGGGCAGGGGATGTTCTTAAATTTTATGGGGATGGGGTCATGGACTGGGGTTCGGGGTGGTGGCCCTCCTTGCCCGGGCCTGTGACCATGAAGGGGGCTGTTGAGGACAGGTCTGGTACAGCAGTGGCCTCTAAGGCACAGGTGGGGCTGGGACTGCCATCAAGGGCCTTGTCCCATCATGAGACACCTGGTTGGTGTCCAGGCCCCAGGGAAGTGAAGGAGCCCCTGAGGGCTTTCCCTGATGCCTGGGCATTATGTAATCTGTCTGCGTTTTATAGGACGGCCCAAGCACCCTATTGAGAAATATCAGCTCAAATGAAACAAAGGTGAATTTGAGTGCAATTCACTACAACAAAAAGCCCTTTGCAGCTCTGTGGCTTTGCAGTGTCCCCTGTCCAGCCTCAAGCTGCTTCTACAGCCAGTATGAGGTCATATCCTTCCATGAAATGTATATCATTCATGTATGAAATCGTCTCCATAGCCCAACTCAGAACCATCTGGTAATTATCTGGTTAATTGTGTGGGCTTCAGGAACAAGTCTGAGAGTGATTGATCTGGATTCAAACCAATAAACAAACCAAATACACTCTTCTGCCCAAACCTTCCTTGGAATCTGTCTACGCTGATCCAATTAACTGGATCGTTGTCAGATTAAGAAGAGGCTTTCAGGATCACAGCTGCATGGGGCCTAGAAGCATACGGGTCTCCCAGTCCCACCTGGCACAGGCTCCAGCTGGGTACACCCCCCTACAAGTGAACCTCTCTGGTTCCCTGCTGGGGAGATGGGTTCAGTCTGGGGCCACCACAGGGCGGACAGCCTCACCCCCTGGCCTGGCAGTAAACTTTGCCTTCTGTGGGGTCAGGTTGGAGCTTGCCCCTGGGCCTGATCTTCTGGGCCAGTTACTGATTAAATCCTCCAGAGCGAACAGTGTTCCTGACGTGGCCTGTGGCAGCGCCGGCTTGATACAGTCTGGTGCTGGGAGACTTTGGATCCGAGTGCTCATAAACAAAGAAGGAAACACAAAGGCGACAGTGACCTGGCGGTCGCATGAAGAATGATTGGGAGGCCCCCTCTCCCTCCCAGGTGTGGGAGGTGTACATGACTGCACCTTTCTGGGGAAGGGCCCGCCTGCCCAGGCTGTGGCCTGGACCTGGTGCCTCATTCCTCTTTTGCATCTAAACTTCCCAGTCCCAGGGCCTTCCTGGGCTTTTCTTGGCTGCCCACCCCGGTGACAGTTATAGCCGGCAGCCGGGAGTTCTGCACAGGCGGCCGGATTCTGGGAGACCAGGATCTGTTCTGCTTCTCTCGTGTCTGGGCTGAATTTGATCACCTGCTAGACACATTTGTCCGCTGGAAGAGGGCTTTGTCTGCAGGCTTTGTTTCCGGTGCACCGAAGAAGTACAAATAAACTGCTTACCTTTCATTTCACCTTATGTTTTTAAAAAAATGCAGCACATGTTGTCTCAGAATGGTGGGCCCCGTCGAGAAGTCTCTTGTTCATTGACCAAACAGGGGCCAGAGCCCAGGTCTCAGTAGCCTTCTTTATTCTCAAGCCATAATTCATCGGTGACTTGTTGTCTAATTTTCACCACGCTTCTGCTCCCACTGAAATGTTTCTGGGCTGCTTGTCACTGAGAGGAAAGAAGTCTCCTCATTCTCGTCGTTTTCTTAGTCTGCTGTTTCCTTGGGGAAGCTGCTTCCTTCTGAACTTGAACTTTTATGTTCCCTAAGCACCTATTGGGTGTCCAGGGCTGTGGGCATTTTTGCGCACTTTTTGTCACTTGCACGTGCCTTGGGGTGCCCGTCCTCCCTGCCTTTGATTTATTTGATGTTTTTCATAGCAGTTAGCAGGTAAGGAATTTCTTTGCTTTCAATGCCATTTGCCGTAAGAGCTTGGAGTTTATCAGATTTGTTCCCCTATTAACTTGTCTGATTGATGAAGGGGAGGGACAGAGGCAGTAGAGAAAAAAATTTAAATTCTCTGCAATTAGCAGACGCTGTTTGTCTTCCCCAGTCTGTAATAAATATGTGCGTTTCGGAAGGGATGGGTAGAGAGGTATATTTTGATGCTGTCATTCGCGGGCTGCGATCAAGATGCCCTTCCTGGTCCAGGTTAACTTGTGCCTAGCCAGGTAGAAGCTCTTTCCCTGTGGTGGCTGGGCTCTGCTGCTCAGTGGGTGTCGAGGCTATCAAGTGCCCACAGGTGACTTTTGCACGGAGTTGCACTCTGCTCAGTGCCCGCCCCAGTGCCCGCTGACTCACCTGGCGGGGGAAAGGGCATGTCTGGGGCACTGTCTCTCTGGGAGCTTTAGGGGGAACCTGGCGGCAGCATTGTGCTAAAAACATAAGCTGTCTCAGAATGCCTCGCTGCCAGCCTCAGGTCAGCAGGGTGGCCTCTAGCCCAGGCCAGCCAGCATAGCCTGTGCGGATGGTACCCCACGGTGGTGTTTGGGCAGAGTGGACTTCTGTGATGGTGGAGTTATGCTTTTGGTTAAAGGATTAAATGAGACTAAGCAGGGCAGCCTAATGGCCTGGGGCACAGTGAAGTCAGGGTGGCCTTCACATGGCAGTGGGCCTGGATTCTGACTCTCTAACTGTGATCTCGGCACCATGCTTGCACACTGCTGTCCTCATAGGGGCCTCACTTTCTGGGCTAATCCTACCTCACTGCTCAGATTGCTCTAAGGATTAGAGGTAATTCAGTCTGGCACTTAGTAGGATGGACTAGCCCAGAGGAAAGGGGGTTGGAGTGACAAGGGTCAGTCATCCAGATTGTGTTCTCCTAATTGTCCTGAGAGAGCTTCATAGAATTTTCATAACTCAAAGGGATTATTGCTGTTTAAAAATGGGCGGTCTCGGGAGAAGTCTCCTGGATGTACAGTGCATTTGGGAAAGAGAGAGGTGTTTAGCGAATCTGGAATGTATGAAGGCAATGGAATTGTTGGAAGCATTTAAAGAAATTCCTCAGGGGGCACAGTGTAGTTTCTCTAAAAAACCCACAAAACTCTCTCTCTCTCTCTTTTTAAAAATTGAGGCAGTAATGCATTCAGATCCATATCCAGGCTTGTGAGAAAAAGTGAAAAGTCTCTCTTATTCTATACCCCTGCAGCCCTGGTTCTCAGAGGCAGGCCTGGTTAGCCATTATTTCTCGTGCATCCTTGCCAACCACTCATGCACAGAGTTCTCCACCATTATTGTTGGACATTATACTTTGGAGATCATTCTAGATCTGTGCATGTGCAGGGGCCTTGGTCTTTTTCATCACTGTGTAGTATTCCATCACGGAGGGGTACCAGGGGCAGGTCATAGCCTATTGCTACATATTTAGATTAGTTGTAATTGTTAGCTGGTTCAAACAAGACATCTTCCATTTTTATTCAGTGGAGTTGTTTCTGTTTTGATCATTGCTTTGACACATGTTAAAATATCTAGTTCTAGAGTGCTTTGTAAGGAAGAGCCGACCCTCCCTCAGAATACGGAAAGGCAGTGATGTCTGGGCTCCTTGCTGCCTGGAGTCAAACTTTGGTCTGGCTAGGGAGTCCCCTCAATGGCCCTGCTAGGAACTGAGCACAGGTGAGCAGGGGGTCTGACCAGTCATGCTGATCTCTGCCCTGAGCACAAGGGTCCCCATAGCCCAGGGTGGCTGTTTCCTGCTCTAGCTGAGAGCAGCTTTGTCCCCAGACTTCCTGCTTCCCCAGGATGGAAGCCAAGCTGCCCGCCCCATGGTACAGAAAGGGAGGAAGTGAGAGTGCCTTTCCCCCCCCCACCCCTGGCTCTGGTAACAGCCACCCTGAGCATTCAACAGGACACCCTGGGAGGCTGTATGCATTTGAAAGGAACTTTGCTCACATCAGCAGAGCGTAAACCAAAGGGTGTTGAGGCGTGTGCATGTGTGAGGGGGTGTGTGAGTATATTGAAGATTGCAGAGAAAACATTTCTGGGACTGAAATTGGTCCCTGTGTTCACTAGCCATTTCTTCACACCTGCCAAGTACAAAGAATCTGTAGTAGCATCTGGGCTATAAGTAGGGTGGACAGAGAAGGACAGCCGGACCCAGTGAGTGGTGTAGTAAGAAGGACATGGACTTTGAAATCAGACAGGGGAGCTCGAATCCTGCCCTTGCAATCTCCTAGCTAGTGGGTGACCTTGGGCAGGTCCTTATCTGTAAAATTCTCATTATGGGGACTTCCTTTAGCACTGTTGTCAGGGCTAAGTAAGGGAACGTGTGGAGGTTTCATTCATACATTTGCTCACCAGATAAATATTATTGCTTTAGGCCCTTTGAAGAAAATAAGTCCGTGCCTTCCTGGAGCCTCCACGGATGGAGTGGATGGCAGACAGTAAATGCGTCTGGTAGTGACAGAGGCCATGGAGAGGACAAAGCAGTCAGGTGGTTGGAGCTGGTGGGGCTTGAGGACGTGAAGCCTTGCTCTTTGCATGTGGTGGTCGGGGAAGGAGGTGATGGGTAGTTCTTCCAGGCAGAGGGATGGCAAGTACACAGGCCCCGGGGATGGCTGGTAGAGTAGCTGGCATGTAGTTAATGCTCCACAGTGGTCATTTTCCCTCCCCCTGCCCTCCAGGAACTGTTATCTATTAAGAAGTATTTGATGGCAGCCCCTTGCTGCATGGAGCTTCTGATCTAGCACACGTGTGTGTGTGTGTGTGTGTGTGTGTGTGTGTGTGTGTGTGTGTGTGTGTTAACCTGGCCTTCTCCCAATAAACAGTGAAGGATAGCTTTGTAGCAGTGCTTTAAGAGACTCTCAAGTTGCAAAGCCTGGCAAATCTTCTAAAACCCTTTGTCCTTACTGTCTTACAAGGGTCCTGGGATCTTGAACACAGGAGTCATCGAAATTGCTTCTGGCTTTTGCTAGTGAGGAAGTGACCAAGGGAAATATGTTGCCAAAAGACCCTTACAAATGACTCAGCAGCAGGGCTGGTTTTCACACCCAAGGCTCCTGCTTCCAGTACCTCTCTGAGCCTTCCAGAATCTTCTAAAACCTTCCTTTGCCATTGGTCTTCTGCTTACAAGCTACCATCACAAATGATGTGATTAAGAAAACACATAAACAGGTCAGGCTGAGTAAACTCACTTTGGAGGGGAGCAGAAGAGCTGGGTTCTATATTTCCTAGGTTGGTGGCCAGGCAGGGAGATGGCTGTTTCTCTGGACTGGGTGGGCTGTCTCCAGCTCCAGAGGGGCCATCAGGAGGGGGGCAGATGACACTGGAATTTGTAGTAGTTTCCTGGATGTCCTGGGCCAGCTGCAAGCTTCTTAGAGGCCCAGAAAAGCAGCAAATCGTTGGGGGAGCGTAGGCCCAGCCTCCCGGCCTCTGTTTTGGTTCGCGTCTTGCCCAGGTGAGCCTGAGCGCTGAAAGTGCTAGCGAGGCCCTGGTGTCGGGGGCAGGGCAGTGGTCATCAGCTGGGCTGCCTTCGGTGAGACCAGCTTCTGAATCTGTGTGGCTTGCTGCCCGTGTCACTCTCTGGTGGGGTATCTGCCCCACTGGAGCGCATGGGCCCCTTTCTATGCCCCGCATTTCCATCTGTCCCCTTCGGGTCTCGTGGAGTGGAGGATGGGGAAGCCGGTGGGCACAGAAAGAGCCATTTGTAGGTTTGGTTGAGATTTCTTCCCAGTGCAGGGAAAGGGGACAGGGATAGCTGGGGGGGACAGGGTTGGTTGGTTGGGTCCAGGAGGAAGGAGGCCTTGAGGGGATGGCCTTTGCCACTCTGGGGCCACTGGTCAAGGTCTCTAAGGTACCCACATGGAGCTGCTTCCCTGGAGAGGAGAGTCCAAGGACACAGTCTTTTCTAGCTCCTGGTCTTGGCCTTGGTGGCAGGTGGGCAAGGTTAAACATCTTCTCCTGGGTGGGGAATAAAAGAGGATAAGTGAGCCTGTTAAGAGGGATGGTGCAGTGCACTCCTGATGACAGTGACATTTCTTGTCCTCTTACTGGGTGTCAGGCTTGGTGCTTGTCTGACGAGATAGGAATTACTGTCCCTGTTCTATAGAAGCTGCAGCTGGGGTGCACACACGGAGAGTCGGGAGGAGGCAGAGAGGAGAGGCAAAGCCAGGTCTGACCCCAGGCTTTGGGGTGTGTATCTGTGAATACGTGCACATCTGTGGGGTGCACATGAAATGGTGTCAGCCTCTCGCAGAAATAGCTCAATTGAGAATTGGTGGGCTTCTCAGTTTGGCGTTGGTCAGCAGCTGGCAGACATCCCTTTGTGAATTTGTCGAGTGAGTTCAGGGGACTGGTGTGGGGAAGTGGGGGCCAAGTGTCTGTAAAGCATTAAGCACCGGGTCCTACGTTTGTAAATTGAATAGTAGGTACTTTGTGTGCAGAGGGAGTTTCCTGGGTACTCTGCCTGCAAAGGGAGTGCTCCCAGCTCCCCTGCATTCCAGTGTGTGCTCCTGAGTACAGCATTTAGGAAGGAGCACTCCCAGGTGTTGTGCTTATAAATGGAGGTACCCCCAGGTCCTGTGTTTATAAATGGAGCACCCCCAGGTGCTGTGCCTCCTTCCAGGTAAGCACTTCCAGGTATTGCACTTGCAAAGTCAGACATAATTTTCTCTCCCAAAAGACTCACAGTTAAATTGAGTACAGTAGACATTCCATACTCTGTAGGGCAAGCACATAACCTCAGGGAGGTTGATGCTTTGTCCTGCTGTTTGGAGCAGGAGGACATGCTGCCATGTGGATGGGTGGTTTCAGGAAGGGCTTTGTAGGACACACAGATAGACAGAGGTGGCAGAGGTGGGGAGGGGTGAGACTGGGCAGAGCAAAGGGAGAGAGGCCAGCGGGGGCAAGCACTGCCCAAGGGCAGGCACTGTAAGAGAGGTGGGGGGTTAAGAGA
>PVIJ01011593.1:0-53930 GCA_004024925.1 Scalopus aquaticus
AGGACTATAGGGAGGCCGGGTGGGAGAGAGACAATCAGTGGGGGGGGAGGGGTGGAGGAGGGAGCCGGAGGGAGGGAAGGGAAAGGGCACAAAATGGAATAGAAAAGAACACAAGGGACCATGGAGATGGATCACGGGTGAATTGGTGGTGGGCTACCCAAGGGAAATGCAAAATGTAAAAGACATAAATAACAATAAAAATATATATTATAAAAAAAAAATATTCTATCCTTGTTTCAGTTCTAAACTTCAGAAATGTATTTAATTTAATCATTATTATGCTTCTTTCTTGAAAAAGATAATTATTTCACCAACTACTGCTACTCTGGCATGACTTAGTTTCCCTAAGCAGAATTCCTTTCCAGTTCCACATGACCACTCTTGACTGGTTTGTAATGGGTGGTGCATTTGTACTGCCCTGCACAGGGTGTAGCTGTTGATGACCCTAACCTTTCCATTTCTCAGACTGTCTCCTCACACAATGTCTTAATTTCATTTTCCCCAGCTCCAGCTCTTTCCTGTTAACATGATGTATATACTAAGGATCTCTTGTAGAATGGTGGATGCTAGACTAAGCTGCTTGACTAAAAGTCCAAATAAATTTGGGTGGCCAGCATTTCTAAGTTGTGTGTTCATTTTCATCCTTACATAGCTGTGTTGAAGGAGGGTCAGCAAAGTTAGTTCCAGATAGGGGCTTGGCATTGGATCCAGGGTTAGTATAAAGCAAAATTAAAGACAACCATTCCTTATCCCCCTTCCTAAGGCAGACATCACTATTTGATGTACTCTAAACTACTGACACTTGATGAAGATTCACAATCGTTCCATTCAATATAGCATTCTAAACAGGCATGCCCAAGTGCCTACCAGTGACTTAAGAAAATGTTATCACAGGTTAGGATAAATCACAGATGTGGCAAATGTTATTCTCCCACACTGGTATTTCTTTTTCGTTATATATAAATTGATTCAAATATTTTAGATTATTTTCTCTCCAATTTGTTTTAACTTTAAGGAATATAATTATTGTTTTGTTTTATTTGGTTTCCAATCATAAACAATTTGTCTTTTCAATTATATGATGCTTTTATTAACCACCACCACAGTTTGTTACTGAGTTTTCGTATCTACTACAAATAAATTTAAGTGACTGGTCTGTGATCAGAGTTCTGTTGAGTCGATTGAATTTGTCTGTGATCCCATGGTGAGACAGAGTTCAGCTGCACATGCTGTGAAATAAAACTGTGCATTTTCATATGACTTTTTTATTAATTGTAAGTATAACTAAGCATCTAATATATCCTAGATTCTGGACACTAGAAAACAATGTCTCAGTCTTTAAAAAAAAGTGAATAATTTTATTGTGATTGAAATGGAAAAACATCTATAATATATAACAGGAGAATAATTATTAACTTTGAACAAGAGACCCATATTCTAAGGAACCCTGGTTCAGCTGAGGCCCTAGTTTACTTATAGTGGAGTTACCTTACGTACCTTAGTTACCCCAAAACCACCGGACAGAGTCTGATCACGAACACCAGTGGAAAGCGCTGAGCTTTGGAATCAATCACTGGTCAGTATTTTACCAGCTATAGAATACTGAGAAAGCTTTTTAATCCTTAAGTGTCTCAATTTCTTCATCTGCAAGATGGAATTTATATTCCCTAACTTGTAAGGATGATGTCATAAAGATTAGAAAGTTTTACAAATTTTTAAGATGAAATTTGTAGTTGTTGATGGTTTTGTTATCATTAAAGCTGAGAAAGTAGCATTACACAGGCCTGGGTCCTAGCAGTGTCCTCAGGGCTAATTAGCAATAGGTCCAGAAAGCTACATTCAGACTGCCCTCCTTTTCAGTTTGGATCTCTGACCCAAACTCTAAAACCCAGAAATTGTCTTGTGGGGAAAGATGATGCCCCAGACACTGACCCTTGGGATGTACACACAAAACATTTCTTTCCATTCTGTCACCCAGGTATTCACTGAGGCCTCCCTGATGCTCCAGCACCTGCAATTACAAATACTGTACCTCTAGTCTTTCTGTAGCTTTTTCACCATCTGAAATTGCATGCTAAGATTATAGGTTAACTGACATATTACCTGACTCCACCCATTAAAAATATAAATTCCATGAGAGAAGGTAACTTGTATCTCTTGTTTACCCCCTGGAACCTTATAACGCAGAACAGTGACTGAGACATACAGTGAGTTCAATAAGAAACTGTTAAATAAATACTGATTTAAATTATAGTAACTGTGTGCAGCTTAGCATAAAACTGAGCTCTGACTCAAAACTACTAAACAATTCACTCACACAAAAATATTATTGGGCAATGTTGATTTGTACAGAAGATTTTATATGGTGGTAGAGAAAGGATTTATGTTAATACTCTTCATTTAAAAATTGTTCAGCCTCGCTCATAACAAAAAGAATGCACATTATCACTGTGTCAAGAAGCCTGAGTTATTGCAGTCTATGAAAAATAAAGAGAACTTCTGTGGGAGACTGAGTTAGAAAGGAGATACAGGGATGGCATCTAGCACAAAACACTGAAGAAAATAATTATGTGAGGAGGGGGGCAGTAATGTGAGATGTGTTAAACATAGGGAGAATGAGCAAATACTACATATTTAAGGATAGTTTGAGTTAGGATTCTCACTGTCAGAGGAGGAAATTTAAAATACGGAGAATGAAAAAAATGAAAATGAATGAAAGTGTTGAATAAGACTGGAAGGTATTATATCAAGTTATAGTTCTTAATATGTAGGAATAAATACAGATATAAGTATGTGTTTATCAAGAGGGCTTAGGAACAGAGATGCCCAAATACCTACCTAGCACCCATATCTTGGCTTCTAAATGGATTCTCTATAAAAAGATTCCTTAAAGACGTAGAAGACTCCAAGCCTTGGGGGGAAAGTCCAAGATGAGTCTGAAACATTTTTTTGAATCAGAAAGTAAGTAGGTGTTGGCAGAACAAGAGATAAGTCAAAGGACAGCTTAAAGGAGCTCCTGCTAACCAAATCTAGAACAACTTGACCATCAAAATAAATAATGATACTAACATATTACAATTCAATGAACATAATAACAACCCATTAGTCCATGGTGATATAACTAAAAGAAAAAAATGATAAATTGAGTACATACACACAATAGAATATTATTTGGCAATCAAAAAGATAAACTCATGCCATTCACAGCAACATCGATGGAGCTAGAAGGGATCATGCTCAGTGAAATAAGTCAGAGGAGGAATACAGGAGAATCAAATAAGGGGTAGGGAGAAAAAATAACAATAATAATAATAATAATAATAATAAACCTAGCAGGCAACCATAAATAACAGACATTCTGTGAGGGAGGGCAAGGAAAAGGGATCAAAACATGGGACAGAAGAGCACAGGGACTATAGTGGTTCACGGGTGAATTGGTGGTGGGAATTTTATGGGGAATACACAATAATGTAAAAGATATAAATAAAAAATATATATTAAAAAATAAAACCTTTACTACATTTAAATAAGAAAAAAACAAATTGATAAATTGAAATTTTAATACCAAAAGAAATATGTACATAATTCAAAGTACTCTACCACAAAACACTAATTACAAAAGGAAGATTAAATTTACAGTGGAGAATACTGACAACCACCACTTTAATCTCATGATCAAATGAACATCATCAGTAAGTAGTGTGATAAATCAAAATCACGCACTCTCTGATAAATTGCAATAAAAAAAAAAAGTGTTGGGCCTCCCTGGTGGCACAACGGGTTGAGTCTCAGCCTATGAGGCTATCTGCAGCCACTGCAGCACAAATTCGATCCCTGGCCAGGGAGATTCCCACATGGCGCAGCAGACCTCTCCTGCCTCTCCTGCTGCTCCCCTCAACAGTGTACATCAGTCGATCTGCCTGTTCTGCTCCCCGCTCTGTCTCTGAATTCTCTCACCGCCCCACACCTCTGGCCTATACCCCAGTTCTTGTATGCATACATAAATAAATCTTTTTTAAAAAAATTTTTAAAAAGAAGTGTCATTTCTGTCATATCACGGCAAAGATGAATAACCTGAATACAGTCAAAAGAAATGTTAGGCAAATCCAAGTTAAAAGACACCTTATTAAAAATCTGATGTGTAATATTTTAAAGTATCAAGGTAATAAAAGTGAGAGAAGGCAGAAGGAACTATTTCAAGTTGAAAATGGTTAAAGTTATCCAAAAGCTAAGCACTACAGGATTCTGGACTGGATCCTACATGATTCTGGACTGGATACATTCGCTGTGAGGGATACACTAGGGAGAGTGGGCAAAACATGAATGGCGTCTGAGCATTAGATGACAATAATGTCTCAAAGTTGATACTGATAGTTTCATTTTGGTTATGAAGGAGAATGTCTTTGTTTAAAAGATAGCTATACCTTTGTTTATAAGACATACGTTTACAAGCCTATAAGCTGTATATGATCTATACTACTCAGGGATACAGGGAGATTATGGTAACTTACTCTTAAACGGTCCAGCAGAAAATTTTCATTTTCTGTTTGTTTGAGATAATTTGAAAATTTTTAAAACTGAATTTTTTTTTAATAAAAAGACACCCAAAATACCATTTGTTATCTATTATACTGTGAAAAGATAAAAGTTTAACAATATATTATTTTGGCAAAATTTTGAAAAAATAGACATTTTCATTTATTTCTATGAGAAGTATAAGTTAATATAGCTCCTTAAGAGGGAAATGTAGCACTTCCATCAAAATCACAACTACATAGATCTTTTCCAACAATACCACTACTGACAATTTAGTCTATCGGTATGCATGCAGCAATGCAAAATAAGGCTCACATAAGTTAGTTACTGTGGTAAATGCAAACATTCAGAAACAACTCAGTGTCCATAAATAGGCTAAATTAACCATGTTACATTAACAAAATAGAATACAGTGGGACAATGAAAAGAATTAGACAGTTCTGTAGTTATAAGATATCCAAAATATAGAGTGGAAAAAAATTAAAGTATACAGAGCCATGTATGTAAAATGCTAAATTCAGTGTTAAAAAAGCAAAGGAGGAAAATAAAAATCAATATTTATATTTGCTTATAAATGTGCAAAGAAATTCACAAGGAATATAAGAACACAAAACAGTGGTTACTGTGAGGGAAGGGTAAGCACTGAAGGACTGGGATATTAAGGAAACTTTGCCATCTGTGTTTTTATACTTTTGTCAAAACATGTCTCTCTCTCATCTATTACAAAATTTATTTTAATAGGGGAACCAAATAAGAGAGAGACATTCAGCGAGGGAGGGGGAGGATAAGGGCTCAAAACGGGGGAGAAAAGAGCACAAGGGACTACGGTGACGGTTCATGGGTGAATCAGTGGTGGGAAACCTACAGGGAATACACGATAATGTAAAAGATATAAATATATAGACATATAATTTTTAAAAATTTATTTTAAAAATCCCTCATTATGCATTGTTGTTTCTCAATGTATTCCCTTTTCCACCCTTTCAAAATAGTCCAGCAAGCTTGTTTCTCACTTCTCTAAGCATTTTCCAGGATCTCACATTCCACTCTTATAAATACCCCAAAACTCAGTCCTATTCTGCATTCTACCTTTAAACCAACTTACCAACCGTTTAGGGAAGTGATCAAAATTGCCCTACATAGAAGGCAATTCACTCTTACTGGAGGGGGAGTTATGGGGGAGTTGGAGAGGAATCTGATAACTCCCAAGTAGTATGTCCAAGTACATGCATTTTTTTTTAATTTTTATCTCAGATTCTTTTTTTTTTTAAGATTTATTTATTTATACATACAAGCTGGGGTACAGACCAGAGGCGTGGGGTGGCGAAAGGCTTCACCAGAGACCGAGTGGGGAGCAGAACAGGCAGATCAGAAATACACTGCTGAGGGGAGCAGCAGGCGAGGCAGGAGAGGTCTGCTGCACCATGTGGGATTCTCCCGGACTGGGCATCGAACTCACATCGCTGCTGCCGACAGCTCCACAGCGCAGCGCTCAACCGCTGGGCCACCGGGGAGGCCCCCAAGTACATGCTTTCTTTGCCCAAGAGAGAGTACAATGAGTGGGGTTTCCTCCACCTTATAAAGTACTCATTTACTCACTAGAGGTGCCCCTCTGTACACAAGCCCTTATCCACCTTTGACGTTCTCCTGTTTTTCATTTTGGTGAGTCACAATATGCATGGGCTACCGTCACTCTTACCTAATCTTGAACTATCTTTAACTACCTAATCTTGAATCTATCTCTAAATAGGCCACATGCTCTGCCCAAATTTGAAAAAACATTCAAGAATTAGTCAAAACTGAGGATTTTTGTCTCAAACTCAAGATGAGAAAGATAAACAAACCCTGTCCAAATGGAATATAGTTCTACTATATTTTTCTGACTTTCTAATTAAAGCCAAATGTTTGGCTACTTCCAAATTAACTCTACTGAAATTCACTGTGTCATTTTGCTTTTTAAAAAGCAAATGAACCTAAATTTACATTGTTAACAGATTTGTTTCAATGCACGCTAGTTTTCCAGTTTGTCTTTTGTAGGGTGTCATGAATCTCCACTGTGGCCGGATGAGCTCTGTTCTCTGATGGATTGAGTAACATCTTTCCTCCTGGGCTGTACGTGTACTAAAGACCATGGAAGCCAGGAGCAGTCAAAATACAAACTCATATAATCTTTCGCAATTATTTTTCTCCCTTCCAAGGATAGAGTGGAGTCAGGGAAAAGGACTCTAGCATATCAGTGATCAGTGGAAAGAATGAAGTCTTCCTACTTGACCATATTTCGAAAAGAATACTAACAACCCTAACATTTCAGCAGTGCATCTCAGAGTCCATTGTAGATGTTACCCCATTTAATTTCCACAGTTAAGATGGGTATAATTATTCCCATTCTATAAGCCAAGAAACGAGGACTCGAAGATCATAACTAAATTTCCCAGATCACACAGCTAGGAAGAAACAAGCCTGAGACGTACCTGAATTAAGCTCATCTTCAATGACCTCAGAATAAATCTCTGTGATTATAAGTTTAATAACTACGGTAATGGGTATTTCCAAATTCAAATGAGTTAACATTTTATGAGGCTATCAATGCCTCGAGAACAATGTCTGCAGAGGCTGGGAATTCCAGAAAATAGGAACTAAAAAGGTTAATTTATTCTGACAGAAGGATGATTAACACAAGGTAAGATTACCTATCTCTAATTAACCTAGTCCCTTATTGAGTTCTTAACATGAAGGAGATGGATAGCAGAAATATCACTCAGAAGGAATTTATCTTAGAAAGTTTGAAGACAATACTGCTCTAGGGATGATCATTATATCCGTTAGCCACTGGGAATGCTTAAAATCATCTTCATATTTAAGTCAGAACCTAAAATACTCCTTTCCGCAAATCTCTGTTATTGGGACTGTGAGGTGTGAGATTGACAAGTACATTTTAGCATCTACTTAAATGTTTAAAATGTCTTTCAAAGGTCTTAAAAGAGAAATCTTCATTTTTTTTAAATCAACACCAATCATTATATTCAAAGCCCTTCTAATAAAAATAGCTAGTGTTATTAGGCTCTATTCTTGACTGAACAATGTTGTTATAAACCTAATTCCTCTCCTTCACTCTGACACCCATCTTATTCCAGCCATATTCCAACAGAATGTCTGACAAAATAATTATATTATTCATTAATAGTACTTCCTTATTTCATTTTTTCCCTCTCTGTGTGAAAAGCAGCATGTCCCCTTTAATTTTTTGCTCACCGGCATCTCTTACATGCCCTTGACCCTTTCCCCCTCCTACCTCCTTCTTAGCTTCAGAAACCTCACTATAGTTTATTAATGTTTGCTAGTTTTTGTAATTTTACTTTGTCAAATAGTCTGCTATGTATATGTCTAATATTTGTATTTGTCATTCTGAATTGCTTTACTACACATAATTCCTTCAAATCCCTTTCATTTTTGCTGTAAATGGCAGCATTTCACCCCTCCTTGTGGCCAAATAGTATTCCATAGTGTGGATATGCCCATTTTCTTGATCCAATCTATTGATGGGTATTTAAGCTGCTTCACTGTTCCAACAATAGTAAATAGTGTTAATAGGAACATTACAAAGCATACAGGTATTTGAGTTAATGGTTTCACATTCTTTGGATATATGCCAATAGTGTGATTACTGAGTAATACAGTATTTCCATTTTAAATGTTTTTAAGGTAAATCCAAATCACTTCCCATAATGACTGCACCTTTTTATGTTCCCGCCAACAATATAATGGGGTTCCTCTTTCTCTACATCATCTACAGCACTTGTTGTTGGGGATCTTTTTAATATGTACCATTCTCATGGGTGTAAGAAGATATCTCATTATCACTTTATTGGAAGCAATGATTAACACTTTTCCATATATTTATTGACCTTCTGGATATCCTATTTAGTTAACTGTCTATTCAAATTTGCTGCCCATTTATAATTGGCTTGTTCATCTTTCTATTGTTCACTTTCTATATGTTTTTATATATCTTGGACATTAATCCTTTGTTAGTTATATAATATGTAAATGTAGCTTCCCATTCAGTAAAACGTCTATATATGTTTCCTGTTGCTGTGTAAAAAAATTTTTTTTATTTATGCACACAAGCTGGGGTACAGGCCAGAGGAGTTGGGTGGCGAAAGGGATCACCAGAGACAGAGTGGGGAGCAGAACATGCAGATGGACCGATATACACTGCTGGGGGGACCAGCGGGCGAGGCAGGAAAGGTCTGCTGTACCATGTGGGAATCTCCCCCACCGGGCATCAAACTCGCGTTGCTGCTATCAACAGCTCCACAGCACAGCGCTTAACTACTGTGCCACCAGGGAGGCCCTGCTGTGTAAAAATTTTATAATTTGAAGTAATTCCAATTGTTTATTTTGGGTTTTATTTCCCTTGCCATAGAAGTTCAGTCTCCAGACATCTTTATCACTGATATCATGGGACATATCACCAAGATTTCTTCTATATATTGTATTGCTGCAGGTCTTATATCCAAATCGTTAATCCATTTGGAATTTATTTTTGTGGAGTTAGAGAATAAGCCAACTTCATACTCCACATGTGATCTGAGAAAAATCTGATGAACTTAGAAACATCAGTGCTGCTTTTAAAACATGCCTGGGCCTCCTTGGTGGCACAACAGGTTAAATCTCAGCACTATGAAGCTATCCAGAGTCACTGCAGCATAAGTTCAATCCCCCACCAGGGAGCTTCCCACATGGCGCAGCAGACCTCTCCTGACTCGCCTGCTGCTCCCCTCAGCAGTGTATTTCAGTCCATCTGCCTATTCACCTCCCTAATCTGTTTCTGCTGAATCCTCTCACCCCACCCCCCACACCTCTGGCCTACACCCCTGCTCTTGTATGCATAAATAAATAAATCTTTAAAAAAATAAAACATGCCTAACTTAAAATCTTAGTCACTGAAAAGATCTGGTTTTTCCATACTCTATGGATTAGAGTTTTTTCTTTTTTTTTTTTCAGTGTAGCTGTACTAGTAAAGAAAAATGCAAGGGCATTCTTAATTCAGTTTTATGTTGTAATATCATGTTGAGAGAAATTTTTCCTATTGTCTTGGAAATGGTTATTCAGACTGAAAAATGATGATTAAAAGACATGAGGAATCCATACTTTTCAACCACTGAGGCCAAAAGCCTTGTTGGGGGTTTATTCAGAGATAGGGGAACTACTTGTTACATCCAAACAACATCACAGCCCTAGGTGGGCAGAAAACTATTCTCCTTCAAACTCTCAGAAACCAAACGCAGGAAGAGTTTCAAAAGAATACAAATATGATTGCTGCCAAGTAAGAAAGATTGAGAAGCTAATACCTAGATAAATATTTGTCGAGTTTAGGACCTCGAGCTCAATCCCATTTTGAATGTCTTCAAGGTGCAGAGCCCCTTGAAGGAATCTATGGGGGAAATTGATTTGTGTGCTTTGGCACTCTGGAGCATATCTGAACCAAGATTTATGAGTGCTTTTCTTCTGAAATTTTTGAAAGAGGAGGACTTGATGGCTAAGTCCAGGAATGTGGGGCCAAAAGAGACCACGTTATAGGGAACTGAAGAAGATAGAGAAAATCTACTACCCATTTCAGGGCTTCCTCATTTTCAGAGGGTACTTCCATGTTTAACTCAACAGGAAGGAATATAGAGGAGAGGAGAAAGGCCAAGCCCTTGGGTTACCCGACAGCAGCTTCTCAAGGGATCTGGATGTACAATAAAGACAGGCCTAAAGAAAGACAAGGGGTGTCTTTCAAACACAAAGGGATGAGCATTCTTCAACTGTCTTCAGTGATGTGGAAGATCAAGGTGAAGCTAAACAGTCCTAAATTTTCACAAAATTATGGAAAAATTACCACATCTTCAGAGGAAACCAGCAGCAATAGAATCATGCAAAATCATGAGGTGTGGGACTTTTCTCACCTACAATAAGCAACCTCTGTCATCATTCATAATCTTCCTCCCTGGGAAGGGAGTTAGATGCTAGTAGAGGGAATTGAAAGGATTATATTTGAATCAGATTTGAGATTGGATTTTCATGGAGTGAAATTTGTTTTGTTTTTGTTTTTGCTTTTTAACAACTGAAAGTGATGAGAAAGTTGTGGAATGTACAAAAGAAATTATCTTGGGAGAGTCTACAAATCACTACTGGGAGTTGTACCTGAAGGGAAATAAAAAACATTATGTGCTAATACCCACCAAGTAGAATCTACCGAGACTGCTCACACCAAAATATTTACTTTCTAAAACAGGTTGGAGGAATTTTTGTGGGGTTTTTTTGTTTCTTTGTTTGCTTGTTTTAGAGAGAATTACACATTGTTTTGAAAAGAGTGGACAATGAAAGGAATAGTAACAACAAAAAAATTTAATTTTTAAATATAAGGAATATAGAAAAAAATTTTAAAAAGTAATTCATATTTGAATCTATTATACAAGTTAAAGATACATACTTTTCCAAAGAAGACATTTTTATTAATACCAACCTTTGATTTGTATTTAGACCTTAATGTTTACAATGTACTGTTTTGTCTTTAACTTATAAAGAAGACACAAAACTCTCATTATTCACTTTCATATCCACAGTGTACACAACAGAATCTGAACCACAGTAAATATTCAAACCATTAACTTCAAATCAATGTCACCTACTCTCTCCTCCCCTTTAGTCATATCTTGATCACTTTTCTACATTCATTGAAGATTTAAGGGAGTGGGATAGTTTAAATTACTTTTTCACAAAATACGTGTATAGTTTTTATAATTATGAAAAACAAAAGTAAAAAAGGTTTGGCATCTTATTCACTGTCTTCCTCTTTACATCAAGTCAATGTTTTATCCTGCATAAATTCAATAATCATACACGTAATCTACCAGTACTAAACATCTCTTGTTTTTGCCCAGGGTAACATCCATTCTCTTAATAGCACCATTGTTTTCTCTGAGGAACTACCCCTACCCTACCCTATATAGTCTTGATAGAATCCTCAAACTCCTGGCCAAAGACATGGGCACAAGACCCAAGCAAGGCCATCAAAACTTTTGCACTTCTTCTCAGTATTTGAATCCTGAGCAGTAACACAAGGGATGATGGTAGAACCAACTCATTCCAGTAGTGGATATCTTAAGAAGTTTACTAATATCTTTAACACTAAAATTGATTTTTTCATGCATTTCTATATGATTCTGTAGAATTTTAATTCTATGATTTGCCTGATATACTTAAACCCTTCTCCGCCCCTGTCCTCACACACATACCTTTAAGTTAAACAGAGATGGTTTCTGTGACAAGAACGTTGGCAAAGGCTATCACCCTTTTACTATCCTTCTTCCAGAACCCTCCTTTCTTTATATTCCTAAGAGTTTACAGAACCGTTCAACATGCAGCATTCATTTCTCAATTTCAAGCTCCTTGTAGTCAATATCCTCAATTTACTTATGCCATGTCTTCTATTTAACCACTTGCCACATAAAAACTGCCTTCTCCACTCCTAGCACGGAGGCCTGCTGCACAAAATACTATGACCAGTTGGTATTGCAACTCATCTTCATTTTCCATTCTCATTTAGGTCTTCCATATTGATGAAAAACCTTTCTGGGTTTTTGTTTGTTCATATTACATTCGCATTCTCTATAGTAATTTCAGAACTCTCTCCAATTTCCTCAAATCTCCAACTAAGTTACTCCTTCTCAGCAATGTCCTCACAGAGAAGATAAAAGGCATAGGATGGAAATTCACTTCTCTTATAGACAGGAAACTGTTAATCCAAACTACCTTGAGCCCATTCTTTGCTCCCATTTTCTTTTTTCATTTTTTCATTTTTATTCATATCTTTTACATTATTGTGTATTCCCCATAGATTACCCACCACCAATTCACCCATGAGCCATCACCATAGTCCCTTGTGCTCTTTGCTCCCCCATTTTGAGTCCTTTCCCTCCCCCTCCCTTGCTGAATGTCTCTTATTTGATTCTCCTATATTCCTGTTATAAGTGAAACCATTCAATATTTTTCTCTTTCTTTCTGGCTTATTTCACTGAGCATGATCCCTTCTAGCTCCATCCATGCTGCTGCGAATTGCATGTGTTTATCTTTTTTGAATGCTGAATAGTATTCCGTTGTATATATGTACCACATCTTCTTAATGCAATCGTCTATTTTTGGACATCTGGGTTGTTTCCATATCTTAGCTATTGTGAAAAATGCTGCAATAAACATACAGGTGCATGTATCTTTTTGTGCCCTTCGGGTGGATTCCCAGAAGTGATATTACTGGATCATATGAAAGTTCCATTTTTAGCAATTTGAGGAACTGCCATACAGCTTTCCATAGTGGTTGGACCAGTTTGCATCCCACCAGCAGTGTAGGAGGGTTCCTTTTTCTCCACGCCTTCGCCAACATTTGTTGCTCCCTCTTTTTTAAATATGTGCCATTCTTGCTGGTGTAAGGTGGTATCTCATTGTGGTTTTTATTTGCATTTCCCTGATTATGAGGGATGGCGAACATTTTTTCATGTGCCTATTGGCCATTTGCTCTTCTTTAGGGAAGTGTCTTTTAAGTTCTTCTGCCCATTTTTGACTGGATTTTTTGCTTTGTTTTTGTTGAGTCGTGTGAGTTCTTTGTAGATTTTTCTGATCAGTCCCTTGTCTGTTGTATGGAGTGCAAAAATTTTTTCCAATTGGTAGGCTGTTTCTTTGTTTTGGTTAATGTCTCTTTTGCTGTACAGAAGCATTTTAGTTTGATGTAATCCCAGCTGTTTATCTTTTCCTTCACTATCTTTGCTTTGGGGGATGTATCCTTAAAAATGTTTCTAAGATGTATGTCATGCATTTTTTTGCCTATGTTTTCTTCTATAAATTTTATGGTTTTAGGTCTTATGTCCAAGTCTCTAATCCATTTTGAATCAGTTTTCATGCATGGTGTGAGGTAGTAGTTTCACTTCATTTTTCTGCATGTAGTCGTCCAGTTTTCCCAGCACCATTTGTTGAACAAACTGTCCTTGTTCCACTGTATATTTTTTGCACCCTTATCAAAGATTAACTGTCCATATATACATGGGTTGATTTCTGGGTTCTCTGTTCGATTCCATTGATCTGTGTGTCTATTTTTGTTCCAGTACCATGCAGTTTTAATTAGTATGGCTTTGTAGTATAGTTTGAAGTCTGGGAGGGTGATACGGCCATTCTCCTTTTTGGTCATGAGAGCTTTGGCTATTTGAGGTTTTTTGTGATTCCATATGAATTCATCAGTATTTGTTCAATCTCTTTGAAGAATGTCATTGAAGTTTTTATTGGTTTTTATTGGAATAGCGTTGAACCTTTAAATTGCTTTAGGTAGTATGGCCATTTTGATAATGTTAGTTCTTCCTATCCATGAGCAGGGGATGGCTTTCCATTTCTTTGTGTCTTCTTCTATTTCTTTTAATAATAATGCTTTACAGTTTTTTTTGTATAGATCATTTCTTTTGTTAGGTTTATTACCAGGTATTTGATTTTTTTTGTTTCAATTGTAAAAGGGGTGGTTTTCCTGATTTCCTCTTCTTCGGATTGATTGTTCGCATACCATTTTTTTTAAACTTTATTTATTTATTTATGCATACAAGCTGGGGTACAGGCCAGAGGCATGGGGTGGCGAGAGGGTTCACCAGAGATAGAATGGGGAGCAGAATAGGCAGATGGACAGAAATACACTGCTGAGGGGAGCAGCAGACGAGGCAGGAGAGGTCTGCTGTGCCATGTGGCAATCTCCCCAGCTGGACATTGAGCTCGTGTCACTGCTGTCGACAGCTCCACAGCACAGCACTAAACCGCTGTGCCACCAAGGAGGCCCTCCTCCCATTTTCTATTGACAAAATTAATCCTCAGGTTAATTTTACTCTAGATCCCATTCCTTTCTACCATCTGAAGGAAGTAGCTTTATTAATTACCTCTGTATCTTCTGTATATTTAACCTTATCCTCTAGATTGGTATTTATTAAAAATAACACTGGTCAACAAATTTTTACAAAAGTCATGTTACTGAAAGAGAATTAGTCATTTCCTATCAATTTGTATGTGCTCAATACGAATAAGACAGTCAAATTCTCATTTTGGCTCTAGTTTCCTTTTTTGTAATCTGCAATAAACTGATGTTTGCATCACAAAATACATGCGAATAGTAAAAGGCCTATGGTTAATACTTGTAAAAACTCAAGTCATAGACTACTTCTTATATTTCTTCACTTGCCTCCTGTACAGCTGTTTAGGAATAGAATAGATGGAAGACAATTTCCATTGTGCAAAAGCACAGCCTTAAGACTCAGTTTCAAAGAGTCTAGAAATAGTCTCCATTCTTGTGGATCATGAATGATTTATAAGGCATTCATGAGGCCCTCAATATCAGAACAGAATACCAGAGTCCTTTCTGAAGCAAGACTCCAACTGCTGGTGGCGCTTTCGATATAAAATAATTGTGTCATCTTCTTCTAGAAGATTCCATTGTTGAAGTTTTGATCCTAGCAATTCTGCCTTGTTCTTGGATAAGTCCAAATCACAAACCAGGTCATTTCGTTCTTCCTGTGTTAGTCTGTGTGGGATTGATGATGCACCACAGTGAAAATCTGGATCACTGCATGCTGATGGAGAAGAACAGGTCGGCTGGCCCTGTCCTCATCAGATGAATCAAGAGAATATTCTGCTGGCAGTCCCTCACCATGTGGAAATGGTCGCAGTGCAGACGGAATGTTTAGGTAGACTGTTCTCGACTTCTTTTGCTTCACTATTCCTCCAGAAAGAGGAGGAACCAAGCAGAAGTAAGTCTTTTATGTGGTTACTTGGCTCTCTCCACACCATGGGGACTGCAAATGGCATTGATGGTCTTTTGCCATTTCACCACTGTGAAAGCTGTGTTGTACATGTAGCACAGCATATTTATGGGGCCCAACACTTGTCTTGGTCACCAACCTTGCATCCGAAGTAAAGATGAGAAGCCTTTTTCACTTGAGAAGTGATACTTTTCTTCTGGTTGGCAAATGTCACTTCCCCACATATAGAGCAGAAATTGTCCACACTATTAATGCACTTTCCAGGTATTACTGTTCTGTATTGTGCCTAAATGGATAAAATAATAACAGTTGTATGGAACAGTAGCTTAAACTGTCTCGCACAAAGTCTGAGATATTTTCAATGCTCAACTTTTCCAACAGGGCTTTCTATAGTGCACTGCTGACATCAGCTTACTTTTACAGCCGCCTGGCAGTAGTATTGCATTACATCAGAAAATGACGCGGTCAACTCTGGATGATGTGTGCATGCTGGTATTATGCAATGTGATACAATATTACATCATTTTAGGCTGATTTAGGATGTTGTTGCAGTCCTACTGGATAAATTTACACGGTGAAACATATAAAATGAATTCTATGAAATATCTTCAAAACGAGAGCTAAGAAAAAATTTTCAGGGTCCTATTCATGTTCAACACACCAAGATATTACAGATTAGGGCCTTAAGTCAATAACGATCTCACTGTTGACCAATGTAATTCTTTACTGAGTCAGTCCACTTTTACCTACTGTCATATCTCTTTATTCACAACTAAATGGAAGTGGTTTTATCTCTACCCTGCTTGTGGAAGGACAGCGACAGGAAAGGAAAAGTGAGATCAGGGTAGGAGTCCGAGCCCACCTGATATGGGGTAAAGAAAGCATCACACACACAATCAATCCAGTGCCAATAAATTGTCACATTTCCTTCTGTCTTATCTCCTCCCTTCTTATAACCACTATAGTTTTCACAAAGTCTAATAATTATTTTTGTTGTATTTTGCCAGTTTTTCTTTGGTTACTATCCATAAATAAGTGAAACCATCTATACCATCAATACCTAAGAATTCGACTTTTCTCAAATGAACCATAGAACTCAGTGACTATTTCTCAACTCTCTCAAGAATTGTACTAATTAATGCCATTCGAGGTGTATTGAAAGAAGTTGTTTTTTTTCCATACATTAGTTGTTTTAGTATGTTAGGATTTCATTCACTCCCAGAACTCTGGTTGGAAATGGCCCAGAGATAGATTCCATTAAAAAAAAAAAAATGACATGTAATCTTCAAAATGTCAAAGTTACTAAAGACCAGAAAAGACTGTACTGCTGATTCCAACTAAAGGAGACTCAAGAGCTTAACAACTGTATGCAACAGTTTGATTCTGAACTGCATTTTTTTTTGCTCCTAAGGATAGTACTCAGATAACTGACAAACCCTGATTTGGACATGAGGATTAAATGGTAGCAATGTATAATGTCAGTGGCTTGATTTTCATGATTGCCTTATGTCTATATAGGTATATGTTCTTATTTGTAGGAAAAACACAGTAAAGGATTCAGGAGTGGCAGAACATCATACTGGCAAATTACTTTCAAATGACTCCGGGGGAAAAAATTCGGTTTTGATTGTTTTTTAAAAACTTAAATCAAAAACATTTAAAATGAACAAATATAAAACAGAAAAAATATAAATTCATCATCACCCTTATTCCTCCCCCTAGTTCCTGATCTCAGTGATTAACTCTACCATTCGCTACATTCTCTAAGCCAAAAATATAGTGTTATCCCTAACTCTCCTTCCCTCCATAATGTCTCCCCCTATAGCCATATCAATTACTCATCAAGTCCTGGAGATTCTGCAGTCTACCTATCTCTTGAACTTATCCATTTTCCTAGGACTTAGATACTACATAATTCTGCCCACCATCACTACTCTACTGAATTACTGAGTCTTAAAGTACTCTCCAAGACTTCTCCTATCTGTCTAAGTAACACTAAAACAGAAATATGATCATGTTATTCCCTTTAAAAATCCTTCAGTGTTTTTAATTACTCCTAGAATCAAAGTACAAACTCGTTACATTGCCATATATCCTGGTTTGTCTGGAACCATTTTTGTTTATTTCTGTTGTACTAGCACATTTATTATTGGCCTTCCCTTTGTTTTTAAGCATCCCAACCAGTGCAATAAATTATATGTTCTCACTATATGAAAGATTTGACACTGTAGCCTTTGCTTACTTCTCCAGATTTATTATTAAGCACTCCCTCAATTTCCCTTTCCTTTTCAGTGAATCTTAACTCTTCTAGAAAGGCTCTGCCTAAGCACTGAATCAAGATTCATTCCCTTTAATTATAACTATTTGTTTATATTCTCTCTTAAACTGTAAATTCTATAAAAGCAAATCTGCCATTTAGGGTGTGACCTTGAACAAGTTATTCAACACTTCTAAACCTCAGTTTTCCCATTTGTAAAATAATATATGGGATAGATAGAAAACTGCTATTATAAAAAACAAATGCATGAAAAAAGCTTAGCCTACCAGTTTTATCATTTCTATTTTAAGAATTCTGTAACTAGCCAAATGTAGTTCTCCTCTAGAGAGCCTTAAAATTGCCTTGTTTTCAGAACTACAGACCAATATACCAGATTAAATAGACATAAAAATCATCTATAAAATCTTAGTAAATGAATTTCAACAAAACATTAAAAGAATCATACATAATGACCTAGAGGAATTCATTCCAGAGATGCAAGGATGGTTCAACATCTACAAATCAGTCAATGTAATTCACCACATCAACAAAAGGAAAGATAAAAATCATACGATCATACCTACAAAGTTGCAGAAAGCATTTGGCAAGATTCACTATCCATTTACAATAAAAACTTTTAATAAAATGAAGATAGATGGGCCTCCCTGGTGGTACAAGGGGTTAAGTCTCAGCATTATGAAGCTATCAGCAGCCACTACAGTACAAGTTTGTTCCCCAGCCAGGGAGCTAACCCACATGGCACAGCAGACCTCTCCTGTCTTGCCCACTGCTCCCCTCAGCACTGTATTTCAGTCAATCTGCCTGTTCTGCTCCCCACTCCATCACTGGTGAATCCCCTCAGCCCCTACACTTCTGGTCTACACCCCAGCTCTTGTATGCATAAATAAATCTTTAAAAAAAAAATAAGCAGAAGAGCTAGATACTTCTCCAAAGAAGACATACAGGTGGCCAAGAGGCACATGGCGGGGAGGATGTGGGGGGGAAATGCTCATCATCACTTGCTATCATGGAGATGTGAATCATGAGAATGGCCCATACCAAAAAAAAAAAAAAAAAAGACAAAACAGAAACAGGCTAGTGAAGGTATAAAAATAAAGGAACCATTCTACACCGTTGATGGGGATGTAGGTTAATCTAATCTCTATTGAAAACAGTATAGCAGTTTCTTAGAGCATTAAAAATAGACTACCATATGATCCACAAATCCCACTCCTTAGTGTCTACGGTAAAATGCAAAAACACTAATTCAAAGGTACATATGTACTCCCATGTTCACTGCAGTACTATTTACAATAGCCAAGCTATGGAAACAGCCTAATTGCCCAAGGATAGATGAGTGGACTAAGAAGATGTTGTATATATACACAATGGAATACTACTTAACTGAAAAAAAAAGGATGAAATGTTGCCATTTGCAACAACATGAGAAAAATAATTATCAGATGATTTCATTAATATGAGAAACATAAAGAAACAAAGCAAAGGAACAGACAAAACCAGATTCAAACAAATTCTAGAAATGTGACTGCTGAACTAAAGAAGAGAAGTATGGGGGGAGAGAAGCAAAGTGGGGAGGTGGCCCAGTGGGCTATGGTGAGGATTATTGGTGCTTTGGTGATAGGTATAGTATGATAACATATATTTGAAAAGATGTGGCCCTGTGCTCCTAAAGTATACACAGTGTTGTAAACCAACATTACCTCAATAAAAATAATTTATATTTTTTAAAAAGTTTATGTGATAAGAAGCATGCCATAACTTAACTGGCAATGCTTTTCTTTCTTAGGTGAACATTCAGATGGAACAGTAATATATCTTGGTGGATATCAGAATTATGGATGATTTTATTTTAAATCAGAAAATCAAAAATACAGGATTAAACAGTGTTCACAAAACACTTATACTACTTCTATTACATATATATTATATCATACTATTATATTAATGATGGAGAACAGAAACCAAATTTAATACTGAATTTTAACAGGAAACCCACACACATTTAAATGTCTATTAAGCATGAAGCCTATAAATAGGTGAGTTACTCAGTCACGCTGAGTCTCACGTAGACAGGAGGTATTATACATGTTATTATTAAATTTCTCCATGGCTTTTTCTCTTATAAAAAAAAATAGCATGAAGACGATAACAGTACCTAACTCTTAAAAAAAAACAAACAACAAATGCTACTTATTTTAATTATTAAAAAAATCCTACTTATTTAACTAATAATATAGCAAAATTACCCTCAATCTCTACACAAAAAGTCCAATTGTTCCATTTAGAAGATATTAAAGAGTTAAGTTAAGAGTTATAAAATCTTGAAATAAAGAATATTCCTCTCTCAGGTCTACAGCATTCAAGTCTGTTAGGTGTTTGTTAAAATAAGGATTAAGCATGAACTGAGTATTTTTCTTTAAGAAACAAGTTCTGACTTCTTTTATGATTTTTCTTACAATCACACACCAAAACTTTTAGTTGCGATGACTTGCTTCTTTTATAACATTATTGAGCATTTTGATATGTGAAAAAAATCCAGAGTTGACAGAATTACTGATATATTAACTCAAAATTATATATATTAATAGTGATTATCATTTCTCAGATTAAGACAGAATTCTTAACATTCATGTTAAGCCTTTATAGAGCTAAGTGGAACAGCTATTGACTTTAAATCCAAGAAACAAATACCATTAAAAAAAGATTCCTATTTAAACTCTGAAAAAGCTATAAAAAGGAGAGGTGGAGCTTGTTATTATGTCTAGTTGGAATTTTATTTGGTTGTGGCAACTGAATCCAGTGGAGGGGTTAGAAGGAGGGAAAGGAGATAACATAGCAGTGGGATGTTGTTCTGGGCACAGAAAGCAGCATGTAACTGCACATTGGCAACAGTGAGACAAGCTAACAAAGGGGACAGAAGATGTTCTTGACAGGAGTATAGAGAGTTAGCAGATGAGTAGGAGGAGATGGCATATGAGACGTAGGCTGGGGCACAGTAGGAAAGAGCCTTAGTGGTAAAGATGAATAGCGTAAATCTAATGCAAAATACAGTAAGGGCCCAGTGAAGCAAGTCCAGAAGCCCAAGATAACTGCCACAAATCAGCCTTTTGAGATGTCTAAAGGGTGTTGAAAAGGGGAGGTTATAAAAATCATGAGAAAAGGGCCTCCCCGGTGGCGCAGCGGTTGGGCGCTGCGCTGTGGAGCTGTCGGCAGCAGCGACGCGAGTTTGACACCAGGCCAGGGAGAATCCCACATGGCGCGGGGCAGACCTCTCCTGCCTCGCCCACTGCTCTCCTCAGCAGTGTATTTCTGATCTGCCTGTTCTGCTCCCCGCTCTGTCTCTGGTGAACCCTCTCGCCGCCCCATGCCTCTGGCCTGTACCCCAGCTTGTATGTATAAATAAAAAAATAAATCTTTAAAAAAAAAAAAAGAAGTTTTAAAAAAAAATCATGAGAAAACATTCAAAATTTAGTACAAGTATTGTGTTTTTTTAGAAATGAAAACCAAAATAGGAATTTAGAAGTGCCAGGGTTGTGTGCTTCTAGGTTTCATCATTTGAGTAAATACAGGGAAGAAAACAAAAAGAAACAAGTAAATTCAAGTTAAAGCATTTAAAAAGTCACATGACCAAATCAAAGGAGAAGAAAGTAAAAATGACAGGGGATAAGAATTTCTTGGCTGGGCCTCCCTGGTGGTGGGCGCAATGGATTAAGTCGCAGCACTATGAAGCCATCCAGAGCCACTGCAGCCAGGGAGTTGCCCACATGGTACAGCAGACCTCTCCTGTCTCACCTGCTGCTACCCTCAGGAGTGTATTTCAGTTGATCTGCCTGTTCTGCTCCCCACTCTGTCTCTGCTAAATCCTCTCACCCTCATCCCCCACACCTCTGGCCGACACTCCAGCCTGTATGCATAAATAAATCTTAAAAAAAAAAAAGAATTTCTTGGCAACTTTTCAGTTACTAAGGCATTTAAGAAGACATAGTAAAAACAAAAAGAAAGAAGAAAATAAGTAACAAAGAAAATGATTTCTAATATCCTAAAAGCTTCAAACAGAAGGCATAAATGCAATATGATAAGAATGAATCATTTAATGCATAATTTCTGAACCACAAGTAAATCTCTTAGGTCTTTTTTTAGTAAATGCAATTCTAGTTATTCAAATAGTTCCCTTTTTTCAGAAATCAGGTATAATTGAAGAAATTTTATGGAAAATTCTAAAATTCAGACATTGTTGACCACCGCTTAAAAATTTAAAACAAACTTAGTAATGAAGGCCTCGCTGTGTACTGCACTTTTAAATCTGTTCCTTGCCCAATGTTACTTGAATGCTTAATAAATATCTTTTGACCTTAATACTGAACAGCTTACATTTTAGCAAATTTACCACTCTTACCACTAGGTGGCGAAAAAACCAAGCAGTATCTGTTGTCAAAGCTTATGGACTATCCTGAGCACTGGAACAACCAGAATTTCCACCAGGTGTCAACCAAGAGAGGGGAGGAAAAAGTCGATTTTTCCCACTCAAACACACAAATTCATCGTTTTAAGCATAACCATCTAAACTCTCTCACAGATAAAAGGCCTGCCCATTAGCAGTCCAAATAGTTTATATATTTAAATTTTATATAAACCAAGATATTGCCTTGTCAACCAAATCCAACAAAACAAAATTTCGTTTCTTAAAAAAGAAAAACAGGATTAATAAGAAAACAAGATTGGTAAGTTTAATTTATTGACTCTTATTCAAATGTACTGCACACAGATTCTAAAATATTTTAGACGTGTACAGCCAAAAATCCTCCGAAATGTGTCTGTCATATAGTTTTAGAATCATATTTTTTTCTGTCTGTATTACTCTCTTAAGCAGTTTTGGTGATGGCCAAATACCTAAAGTTGATGCTGTTTTGCCTTGGATCCCAGTGTGGTTTTCTGAAAACACTCCCATTTGTTACTAAAACACTAAAAATAAAGAGATAAATCCACTTGTTTTCAAAATGATTTAATGAGTATTACTAAGTAGAAAAGACTCAGCTAAAAATGAAAATTAAAGCTTTAATTAAGTCCCTGTATAACCCTAGTATACACCATATCATGCTTTAAGAAAATATACGCACTTCACCAATTTCTAACAAATATTTTTGGACCTTGTAAACATTATGTCAGCTAAAACAAAACATGCCATGCTGCCTTTTCTAAGGTAGTATTTTTTGTCTGAATTCTATTCTTACTGTTCGAGACAGAGGTGTAATCATGTCATACCCTTCAAATCTAGTAGTAGGTGGTGTCTTAAAAAAGGAGTTTTTCTTCCTTCGAGGAAGTGGTCAAGGTTTTTTTTCCCCCCTCCGGTGTCATCGTGCAAACAACTTGGTTGTTTTTCGTTGCTATCTAATTAAGAGATAGAAGAAAAAGCAACTGAGAAAGCAAAACCTATTGATTATATTTGTTTCTCTTCCTTGCTCCTTATAATATTCTTTCTCAAGGTTCCTTTGGTCTAAATGAACTGAGTTCCTTTCCACCCTGACAACAAAGCACTTGCTTAAAAAAAGAAAATCCAAGCCATGAGTACCCTCGTCTGTGAACATTAGTTCTTGTCTGGCTTTTATTACGTTTTCTTTTTGAAATTCGTTAGATTATATTCCTCAGCCAGCCGCTTGCTCAACCGGTTTCTCCCCTTCCCCCATCTCTCGTCACACATCACTTTTCCTCCTCCCGTCCCGGCAGTGGATAAAATCCTACATGCCGGTAACGCACGCTTCGGACAGGTCCCTCCGTTTATCCTTACTTGGCTCTGCAAATGGTTCCCCACCCAGTCCAGGTCCCAGGACCCCCCTCAGCTATGATCTTTCTATTAGAGTGTGCTCGGTACGGTGTGCCCAGATAGCACATCGAGGGTTTACGGTAGCCTGCCTACCAATAGAAACCCACAATGAAGAGAAGTCAGGTTCAGCCTCCCGGCAGCCCCAGTGTCTTCCTCCCCTCGCGCTACACCTACTGTACCCGCGAGCAAGGGAGCGAGCCCGGCCAGGGAGGGGGCGCGCAGGGAGGGCGGACAGCAGCGGCGTGCGCATGCGCACTGGGGTTGTTTTTCACAAAGCTGTTCTTAAAGTGAGCTGGCAGGCTCCAGCCGCCCGTCTTTGTAAGGAGACCACTGAGACGAACAGGAGCGCGGAGCAGCAGCCTCTGCTGCCCTGACTTTTTAAGAAATCTCAATGAACTATTTGTAAAGAATTACTGATCCTGCCTGCAAGCTTTCTGCACGGCAAAGACATCGATCAGTGTTAGTGAAGATCACATTTTATATGCGATCTTGACTTTTTTTGTCTTACATTATATTTTTATAGATTTTGTTATAAACATGGTGCTGGGAAAGGTGAAGAGTTTGACAATAAGCTTTGACTGTCTTAATGACAGCAATGTCCCCGTGTATTCGAGTGGGGATACAGTCTCAGGAAGGGTGAATTTAGAAGTTACTGGAGAAATCAGAGTAAAATCTCTTAAAATTCATGCAAGAGGACATGCGAAAGTACGCTGGACCGAATCTAGAAACGCCGGCTCCAATACTGCCTATACACAGAATTACACTGAAGAAGTAGAATATTTCAACCATAAAGACATCTTAATTGGACACGAAAGAGGTAAGTTTATATGCTATTCAGAAGTCATTATTAGTCGTGTTATATTCGAGAAAGTACCTTTTTACTTTTCCTGAATTAATGTAATCCTACTACTAGCACAACACATAGCAGTTGGAAAAAAATTAGCAAAGTTGGGAGATTTGGATTCCCCTTGACATTCATCGTGTGTTAAGCCCGTATTGCATGCAGGCATCTGCAAAGTGACTGCAAACTGCATTTATTCAACTAGCTCTGTACCGGGCTTGGGCTGTGCCATACGCACTTGCCATCCATTTGCACTTTACTTACAGATTCTGTTTAAATCTGATTCAGTAATTTTATGAATGTATTTTCAAATGAATTGCTAAAGGCTGCAGGCCAGTATTAGATTTTTCTTGTACTTCACAACCTTACATATAAAAACTAAGCTTCAATGAAGAAATGGAATAACATTCTTAGTGGGCTAATAGTTTATTTCGTTTTTAATATTGTCGTGCAAAAGATTTTAAGAATTGATCGTTGTTCTTTGATAAAGGGTTTATATGGCTTATTTTGACATATGGCATCAACACCCCACGTGTTTTTTCCCTATTCTTTCCAGTTCCTTGAGAAATTTACATCAAGCATTCTCTGTTTAAAAAGACAGTATCTTATCGTTATGATAGGTTTTAAATCCGTTCTAGAAGCCATTTAGGGTCACTAATTTTCTTTTCCGAGCATCATGCCTAACTTTGGGACGTGCATTCAATGAAACCCGAGCCCGTCAAATGGAATTGAAAAGTATTCGGCACATTGGATTTGATTTTTGCTTAGAAAGGAAAGGTGAAGGGTTGTCAAATGGAGAAGGGGTCCTGAGATTTCCAGTCTATTGTTTAAATGGTTACATTGTGGAAATATAGGAGACTCTAAGCTTGTTTTTCTAAGTTTCCACCCTTTGTTAGAAGCGGTTCAATCCTGTTTCGGACCAGTTCTGGGGGGTGGTGAGGAGGGGCGCTCGCTCTGCTCTCAGCAGATTGGTTACACGCGTCAGGTGGTGGCGATGACTTAATTCCTAGCCCAAGAAGAATATAATGTTAAAACTGGTTATGTAATTTTTGTGTTTCTCATTTTAATGCAGTATTTAGTTGAAATGCTGACGATTTTTCAAAAGGATAGCGTACATTTTTACCATTTTTTTGTGTTATCTTAACACATCCCGAGCAACTGCTACCTAAGGCAAGTGTGGAAATGAAGGATGCTTTGAGTTGCAGCACTGATGCATTATGTCTGAAACTATGAAGGTGAAGTTAATTCTTTCGTTGGGTTTTAATAGCTACACGTAGGTAATTGGCAGCCGGAAATAATCTACTATCTCCAAAATTAACACAGATTGAAAAATGCAAATGCCTAGTTGACAGTCCTGGTATGTTGTGAAAAGCAGACACATGAGTTTGTGTTTGAGCCTTTCTGGACACTGCAGCTTTTTATAAAATGATTGAGAAGACTCAAGCTTTTTAAGGAGTTGAAGCTTGCCGTGGGGTAAAGGTAGAACAAGTTAAGGCGACAGTTTCATTGCTTGCCTCATGAGTTCATGGTAAAGAAAACTGCCCCGCACCCCACAAGACGCCCCTCTACCCCTGCAAAGCGTGGACGCGCTCTTAGGCTGGAATAGTTTCAATGACTTAAAACTGGGACCTCTCAAACTAGCCTGGTCGCTGAGACCCCGCCCCGGGCGGCCGGGGATAGGCGGAGCCGCGTTTGTTAGCCTGTTGCTAGGGCGATGCCAGGCTCTGATTGGATTGGGCGCCGGCGGGTGGGGAGAGTGGGCTCGCGCCGGCTGGGCGAGGCTTGGAACCGGCGTGCGCCGGTAAAGAGCCCTCCAGAGTGGCCGCTCCCGCCCTACTCGCGTCCCTATCCGGCTTGTGGAGGTGCCCGGGGCCCAAGTCACATTACGTCCTGTCGCCCCATCGGCCACAGCTGTGGCCCGAAAGAAACGACTTACGGTTTCCACAGCGTAGAGGAGAGAAGCTCCTGCTGGCCTTACAGGTGCCGAATGGCCCTGGGTGCAACTTTAGCTGACAGTGCGGTGTGGAGGAAACTTGGGTGGGCACGATTAACAGGACCCCAGTTTCCTGGCGGGAGCTGTCAGGTGGCTTCTGTGAACGCCTTTTTCCTCCTACTTGAAATCGTGTTTCCCAAATAGGCAGTCGCAAGGTTCGCTACCTTGATTTGACCTGAAGGGAGAGAGAGCAAACGTTGGCCGAGAGGGGATGGAAAAGTGATGCTAACATAGAGTGGGGGAGTGAGGGCGGCCTCGTTGAGCGGTCCCTGTCTTCCCCCCGCCATTGTTTGCTGGGGCCTTTGGTTCTCCGTCCCCCCCCTTCATGGTCCCAGGCTCCCTTGGCTCAACTGTAAAGGTGTCTGGGTGGCCCGAGCCAGATCGAACCGGTCGCCGGCTGGGGCGTGTAAAGCGGAAGCGCGGCGGCGCCGTCGCCCCGCCCCCTGTCCAGCAGGCTAGGCTGCGCGGGCGCGCGCTGCGCGACGTATGCCGTATGTATAGCGGGGCGCGCGGGCGGCGGCGGCGGCGCGCGGGCGGGCCGGCTGGGATCTGCTCGCGCCGGTTTAGGCCGGTCCTCTCCTGCTCCGGTCTAGTTCTTGATTGACAGCCCGCACTTGTTTACCACGGCGCTGCCGCCGCCGCTCGCCTCAGTGAGACTGCTGAGCTGGCACAAAAAGGGAGCGAGAAGAGAGGAAAGGGTGAGGGAGGCAAACTTTGGGCGCCTTAGAGGGGAGCGAATTTAAATGGCCCCCAACTCACCAGCCAGGTTTTGGTACTGAAATCTGTTCAGAGGATTTCCACGGGAGACGAGGAAAATCGTGCAACTTGCTTCATAAGCATATCACAGTGATTTTTGAGTGAAAGTGTACACGTCTGTAGGCGCTTTCCCCCTTTCTCCTTTGCTGTAAGGAAAGCATCACATTGCTTGTGTATGTTCAAGGGAAAGTTTAAACGGTGATACCAGTTTCTTCTGCTCTTATGGTTGATATGACGTTTACGTAATTATCTAGTCAAGACGCTTACAAAATATTTTTAGAAGTCCCTATATCCGTCATCTTATTTTGGAGACATTTAAAGCCTATATTTGACGAAAGAAATTGGTATTTTAAAAAGGCAGTCCCTTTATTCTAGCAATTGTAAACTAATTAGATTTCATCTTTCAAAGATATGGGACGCTTGGAAGCAGGTACCTTTTAAGTCTGAGGTATATTTTTATACAAGCAGTTTCTTAGCTATTGCTAGGATGGGTTGTTGTAATCACTTTAGGTTCAATGATGAATTTTTATTTCTAGCTATGATACTGATGTTAAAATCACTGTTCTCTTTTTTCACCCAACATCTATTTGACATTTACATCTTCTATGTCAAGAGCGATACCTTTAAAAAGGTTTATATGAGTAGTTTTCATTTATAGTCCTGTATGTAAGTAAACCATTGGAGACAAAAACATCATCTTAGTATTTGAGCTCTGACCTGAGTCTGTCTTGGATTTGTAAAGGAGCATATACTATATAAGATGTACGTGCTTTCCCATTTGGGTTATTTTCAATTAAAAACTGCCTGTGGAGTATAAAGATTAACTGTTCCCATTGTATAGATGCGGCAACTGAGACCCAGACTTAAGTAATGAAGTAGGAATTAGATCTGCCATACTCCAAACTTCGTGGCCTTAATTACTAGATGAAGGAAGGTCTTTAAAAAGTTTTGCCACCGTGAGTATGTAAATGGTTTAATAACAGATTTCTTCTTTTCTGTTTATATTAGATGATGATAATTCCGAAGAAGGCTTCAACACCATTCATTCAGGAAGGCATGAATATGCATTCAGCTTTGAGCTTCCACAGACGTAAGTATTATAGGCAATGTACATTGTTCATAAACATCCATTTTTTTATATTAAATATTCTTGACATAAATATTTTTAGTTTAAAAAAAACCCTTTTCATTACTGAAACTTGCTAGAGGAAAATAATATGCTTAAAAAAGGAAGCTATTTTTTAATATAGTGTGGCAAAATTATAAAAACCAAAGCTCAATTCCTAATACTCTTACCAGGTTTTTAAAAATGTGAATAGTGTTAAAAGCAGCAAGCTAAGGAGGTAAGAAATAATTAGGAATATTCTAACTTTACTGGTGATTTTTTTTTTTTTTAATGTGAATTCAGTAGCTTCTGTGCAAAGATCTATTGAGATGTTCACACCCAAGACTTTATAACCTGGACTTAAATCGTCTATCAGAGATAGC
The DNA here is from genome assembly GCA_004024925.1 of Scalopus aquaticus. NCBI lineage: Eukaryota > Metazoa > Chordata > Mammalia > Eulipotyphla > Talpidae > Scalopus > Scalopus aquaticus. Next base: position 28,543 of record PVIJ01011593.1, read on the forward strand.
TTAATGTGAGGTTTGGAATATGAAAGGAAGAAGGAAAGTTGTATATTCTCAATGTTATAACAGATTGTGCAAAGAAATTTCACCAAAAATAAAATTGTCTAGTAATGCCTTTAACAAATTAAAACATGCAAAGTGGCACTGATACTTTTTTTCAGAATAAACTTAGATTAATAAGAATTTATCAAGTACCAAAAGTACATAAGCCTGTTTTTGTTAATTCTAGTACTTGTGTTATATATGTGTAGACTTCTTAAATGGTATTTTTAGAGTGTTCTATTTAACATTTTACTTGAGAACATAGTATTTTAAGTCTGAATACAGTAAGGCTAATACGGGGCCTGAATAATTTCAGAGGACGTGGTAATATATTTTTTTAATTCTCTCTGTAAACCACTTGTCTAAAATAAACTCTACAAGAGTAGCATAATAGTGCATTTTATTTTTCTGTGCTATGCAAGTTAATGCTAGAGCCTAAACTGTGGGGAAAATACTGTAAAAACACCACTGCTTCTCTTACTAATCTAAGCTAGCACTGTACTTTGTAAGTAACTGAATATTGAGCATTTTTCTAATGCAATTATGAAAAAGGGACTAACCTCGCTAAAATAATCTTGCACAGTTAATAAAATCTGGGAGAGTTGAAAAACAGTCATTTCTCTTATTATAGCTCAATAGAAATATTTTTTACCTATATAGAGTAAAGTAGAAAACATAGCAAATAAAGAGACTTAAAGCATGAGTAAACAGGGATCTAGAAAAGCACTTTTCATGGAGTTTCAATGGACTTTATGAAATGTGAAATTTTTGAAACTCTAAAGACTACTCTAAGCCTTTTTTAGACCTTTAATTAATTCCTATAAAAAGAGATAGTAATTCTTAGCTAATGAAAAGTAGAACGCTGTAGGACATTTGGTCTGAAATATGTTAACTAGTGACTAGAATTTCCCAGTAGAAATAGTTAAGGCATTCTTAATTTCATTTTAAATATTAAATTCTTGACTCTTTCAAGAATTGTTCATTTCCAAACTTTAATAATTTTGCCACCAGCATTAAAAGTAGCCTCTTCTTAGTTTAAAGGGATTATGTTCTTCTGGCATTTTGAAGCAAAATTTCTATATTTAACTATTGCCTATACCTAACTATATATTATTTGGAAACAACTTATTTTCCCCAATGACTTATTATCCCTTTGGAAATTTTTTAAAAATTATTTGTTTGATACCTCATTGATCTATGAACAGTAATACAGTAACACTTCTATGCTGACTTACCGTATAATTACTAGAAAGAGGTATAAGATTAATATATTGATCTTTATATTCTGCACAGACCACTTGCTACCTCATTCGAAGGCCGACATGGCAGTGTGCGCTATTGGGTGAAAGCCGAATTGCACAGGCCTTGGCTTCTACCAGTAAAATTAAAGAAGGAATTTACAGTCTTTGAGCATATAGATATCAACACTCCTTCATTACTGGTAAGAATTGACTGGATTCTTCATTCTTTGTTTTTGGCATATAAGTACTAAAGAATAATTACCTAAACTATGCAATCTTTATAATTCCACAATAGTAATTTTATTTTAAAATTCAACAAACATTTATTTAGAAGAAAAAGTCAAAAACTTACAAATTAATGAAGAATATGCTCATATTTTCTGATACTATGTCAAGTAAATTTTTAAAGTAAGATCAGTATGTAGTATGAAATATCTCTTATTGAAACAATAACATACAAACAAGTTAACATACAAAATAAATCTGTTCCCTGTATAATTTTAATGAGAAAGGAACAGTAGTATCAGTTATTATAAGATGATATCATAAAATTTGAAAATACTGTTATCTAAAATTTTACATTATTCCAACATAGGGATAGTTGTCAAATGATGGGGAGATTATCACTTTCTTGAGAAAACCTAATTCCATTATAAAAGAAATCTTTTTTAATTGCATTTTTCCTTGAAATTAAAATTTGACCAAAATCTTTATTTGGTTTAAGTAAATGATAACATCTTTAAGCAAATGAGAATTACCTTTTTAAAGTAGCAGTATTTTACATATTGAATTTTTACATCCTCAAAGAAAGATGTTAACATTTAGGATTACCAACTATGGGTTTCCAAACTGCCTTTTTTTAAGGCAAATTGAATGTGGAAAGGGTTTTTTTGTTGTTGTTTATTTGGTTAGTTGATTTTTAACTACTGTCTGTGTAAATAGTGTGGGTTAAAACTATGTTTGTGAAATACGGTATTAAGTCCTGTGCGTTTTTTTTTTTAATTTAACTGAATGGAAACATATCAAGAAAATAATCATATAATTCAGAAGCCATTAATGAATAAACCAAAAAAAGTATATTTGGATATGAAAAGAAAGCAGCACTGCTTTTAGTTTAAATTCTACATGAATGTAGTATAGTATTCAAAAACATTCCAGTACCAAGTCATATATTGATCTTTTTCTCTAAATTTATTTCTTACAGTCACCCCAAGCAGGCACAAAAGAAAAGACTCTCTGTTGCTGGTTCTGTACCTCAGGCCCAATATCCTTAAGTGCCAAAATCGAGAGGAAGGGCTATACCCCAGGTACGTTTGAGGTGGATTCCCACTAAAGACTTTCTTCACTTAGCTTTTGTGTATAAACTTATAATTTCTACTTCATGCAAACATGATAGAGTATTCTTTGATAAAATGAAAAATTGTGCTTGTCTGGTTTCCTTTCTTAAATTGGAATGTTGTCTCGTAAATATTTTTAAACTACTCAAAGTGAGTAGTTCATTTTTATAAGTAGTTACCTGCCATTTAGAACTGCTTTTCATCCAGGTGCTCTCAAGCTTTCAACCTTTAGCCCAAGAAGCCACATTTCTTTTGAAGAGTATTTTTTAAACAATAAATATATTTTTTCCCTCTAGGTGAATCAATTCAGATATTTGCTGAGATTGAGAACTGCTCTTCCCGAATGGTGGTGCCAAAGGCAGCCATTTACCAAACACAGGCCTTCTATGCCAAAGGGAAAATGAAGGAAGTAAAACAGCTGGTGGCCAACTTGCGTGGGGACTCTTTATCATCTGGAAAGACAGAGACGTGGAATGGCAAATTGCTGAAAATTCCACCAGTTTCTCCCTCTATCCTTGACTGTAGTATAATCCGCGTGGAATATTCACTAATGGTTTGTATAGACTTAAGTTTTTTTTTGTTTGCTTGTTTTAAATCTTAAAGTTATAAGGATAGATTGTCTTACATTCATGATTTGATTTTTATATTCCATAAGTGAGAAATACAAACCTGAATATAGTTTGAATTATAGTAATTTTGTCATATATGTAATTGTACTATACAGTATAATAATGGAGAAATTTTCCATGTCTATTATATTTAATGATATATGAAAGTAAGAAAGTAAATGAGGGCTTTAAATAAAATTAAAATTAAAAGATACTCGTTTAAAAGGAAATTGTACTTGTCATTCTAAATCTAATATCTCCTTTCAATGTTCAGGTATACGTGGATATTCCTGGAGCTATGGATTTATTTCTTAATTTGCCACTTGTCATTGGTACCATTCCTCTACATCCATTTGGTAGCAGAACCTCAAGTGTAAGCAGTCAGTGTAGCATGAATATGAACTGGCTTGGTTTATCCCTACCTGAAAGACCTGAAGGTAATTTGAGACAGTATATCAAAACTTCTGTTATTTTTCAAGAACGTAATTTTGCCTCTGATACATTATGATTAGATAAACATTTGTTTATACCTGAAGAGAATAGATGTGCCTCAGTGTTAGATTTAAAAGGGCTATGTCCCTAGTTTTGATAACAAAAAAAATACTTATTACTTTATTTTGACATTCCTTTTTAATACCTACTATTCTGTATATTTTGACATGCATAAGAACATGTTGTTCGAATTGCGTGTATCTTTTTCCTTCAGCACCACCCAGCTATGCAGAAGTGGTAACAGAGGAACAAAGGCGAAACAATCTTGCACCAGTGAGTGCTTGTGATGACTTTGAGAGAGCGCTTCAAGGACCACTGTTTGCATATATCCAGGAGTTTCGATTCTTGCCTCCACCTCTTTATTCAGAGGTTAGCACCAACTCAAGTATGAAATGAGCTACTCTTGGGAAACAGATTTGCAGACTATTTAAAAACATATTTAAGTTCTGATTATCATGATGATGATAGAAAAAAACTGAAAACAAAACAGTCAGGTAATCAGTATTTGTTAAGTTTGACCCCAAAACAAAACTATTTAATGTAACTGGTCACTTACATTTTGGGAGGAATAAAGGTAATTATCTAACTTGCAAAATATGTGTTGAAGGAATAATTGATATTTTAAAGCATCAATATAACTGGCATGTTGCAAGCTTGGATTAAATAGCTAGAATTTATCCGTGACCTTTTCCAGCTTAATTCTTGCATTGTTCAACAATCTCAGTCATAGGGGAAAATATATTTACAATCACATCTTAAATGATATTTTTATACCATTAGACTATATTTCTGCATTTCATATTGATGACAGCTAAGCACATATGTGAATAAAACACCCTTAGTTGGAAGCAGCTCAGAGACTAGTAAAGGAAAAACTTAGAAGCAAACATCCTTAACGGTGTGATAGGTCTGCACAGTTCATTTGATGAGCAGCTTACTGAGCTTTGAAAATTGGAAACGTCATTCCTAAGAAGGTGATTGGTAATCTAAATCTTGAAGAATGAATAGTCCTTAAAATATACGACAGTCCCAGGAGGAAAGCGCAGTATGTGCAAAGGCTGGAAAGTTGGGAGGATTCCAACAATTTGAGGATACTTCAGAATACATATACATAAAATACATGTTTTAGGAGCTTTAAAGTTGGCCTTGATGTCAAATAATTTTGTAAATCACTAGAATCAGCTTCTTTTGTTTACTGTAGTTTGGACTTTCTTTTTCCAATGGAATATTATTCCCAAATAAGGCATAAAGAGGGGGGGATAGTTTGACTCTTAAAAAAAAATACTTTTTTTTCCCAACAAATTCCTTTTTTTCTTTATAAAGTCCTTAACACCATTTCTAGACAGTTTTTGTTCAGATGTGGTTAATAGAAATCCACTTTATTCATCGAGTATAAGATAATAAAGAATTTGTTCTTGGAAATTCTGATTAGACATAATTTTGCTATCCCACTTATAAAGTTTTTCATTAGATGCTAAAAATATTTTCTACTTGTTACAGGTTTTATGCCTCATTTCTATGCTGACATTTGTATCTTGCTTATTAATAGTCATTTTCAATTTGATCTGAGCTTTCCTGGCTGTTAAGCAGGCATTTTTAAAGAATGGCAGTCTGTCCACTTTTAAACAATTTATCATAAAATTCTACCTCCATTTAAAATGAACTAAAGATTAAGAGAAAAACTTTCAAAAACCTAAATTGGTTCAGGTTATGATTTAACATCCAGCCACACACAGGGAGGGAAAAGTTCTAGATTGTATTAAAGATATTTTAAATGTTCACATTGTTAAAGAATAATCATAAAAGAAACATACTTGACTCTCTTTCGTAGAAATTTTAAAGCTTCTAAAGTACTTTGAATTGTCCCACATTCAAATACAAGTTAAGAGTCTTACCTAAAGGATCATTCAGTAAAGAAATGTAGTAAATACAATAGTTTGTTCTCCTGTGCCCATTCTTTTTGTACCTGAGAAGCAACTGAAATACATTCACTTTTATTAAGTATACATGCATAGGAAAGTTACTCTCTAGATAGAGAAGGTAGGAAGCTGCTAGAGCATTTTGGATTCAGCAATACACTTTCTTGATACACAGTTTTTTGGCCCTATTTGAGGTTTTACATCTATGAGTTTTTTCCTCAAATAGGTACCAACATTTTTTTTTTTTTAACGACTATTACTTTCAGTCCCTTTTTTTTTAAGATTTATTTATTTATGCATACAAGCTGGGGTATAGACCAGAGGTATGGGGAGCAGAACAGGCAGATGGAAGGAAACACACTGCTGAGGGGAGCAGCACGCGAGGCAGGAGAGGTCTGCCGCACCATGTGGGAATCTCCCTGGCTGGATGTCGAACTCAAATCGCCGCTGCCCAAAGGCTCCAAAGCGCAGCACCTAACTGCTGCACCAGTGGGGAGGCCCCCCAACAACAACTTTTACACAACTGTGTTCTTCCCAAAAACCTAAAGAGATGGAATGACTTTTCAAGGACTTGTATTTGAGTCTTAAGTATTACTAAGTGCTGAGAAAGAATTCCATTCTGTGATAAAATTTTACCATTGATATTTGTGAAAGAACTATTCAATTATATCTTCATGAATTTTATTCGTGATTGAATATCAGGTATTTTATACATAATACTCATACTCAGAATCTTATTCATTTGCTGCATTCTTATTGACCATATCAAATCACTGATTTTTTTCCTTTTAATTCTAGATTGATCCAAATCCTGATCAGTCAGCAGATGATAGACCATCCTGCCCCTCTCGTTGAAGGAACACTTGGTTAAATCAAGTTGATAATGGATTCCGAACTGTATCTCTTCCCGGCTGAGGACAGAGAAGTATCTTGGAGACACGATTTCAGAGGAAGTGGAAAAGTGGAATTGCCTTTGCCCAGAAAAATGGCGAATACATGAAACAACCAGTGATCATGCTTTAGAAGCCTATAACAACATTCTGGGACTGCTCCAACATGCTTGAAGATCTAAGCTTTTCTCCTTTAAAACTGGCACATATTAAGAGCAGTCTTCTTAGCCTATGGTCATACGTGTCAAGACACCACATTGTAAAGAGGGATGATTTCCTTCTTTTGATTTGAAAATTTGCACATGCTCAATGCTTACATTGTGCGGTTTGATGTCACTACAGCTTTTTTTTCCATTTATGCCAGACTCTTGATATTCTTAAGACTTGTTTGTGGTCAGCACAACAAGGAACAAAAGAAAGCTTTGAAAAAACTTTAACATGGAAAAAGCGCACTGACTTTTTTTTTTTATTTAATATAGCCTGGACTTTACCTGCGTATGCACATGCTCAGAATTGTCCTACTAGGCTGACCATGTATCACCTCTTCAGCTTGGATCCTATTGTGGATTTATTTACAAACATCAAATGCCTTCAAGCCAATCCTTCTTGCTGTATGTTCTGCAGCCTACTGTGGTAGATACGCAACAGATACGTGGGAAAAGAGATAAGAGGAGGAAGCTAATAAGAGACTTTGTCAAGATTGTATACCTTCTTGGTTTCTTTTAAGAATTTGTTGCCTTTCTACTATTACAGCAAAGCAGCATTTTGTTACTGACTGCCTAAAATCACTTAATCTCAGGTGAACGCATCACTTGCCAAACTGTTGGAATGCTATTTGTGTTTTGTTGCACTGTTGAGTTATTTTTTTGTTTGTTTGTTTGTTTGGCTTTTTGGAGAGGGAAATTTGGAAAAGGGACATACACAAAAGTGATAACGTGATAACCCACCCGCATTCCCTTTTTATCATTACATATAAGAAGAAATTAGCAGAGCTAAGAATGGAGTAAAGAAAGGCAGTATGGCAGGCACCAGCCGAGTTAAGGGCTGATGCTCTTAAAAATCATTATTTTTTATTATTATTTTAAAAGTATGGACATTTTCCAGTCACTGGAGAGGAGGAGAAAGTGCATTTATTTTTATACAGAGTTACGTAGTTACCTCCAAAACACATATGTTGGAAATCATTTTTGCTGGTACAAAGTGTGTTAACGAGCAAGGATATGTATGTTTAGGTTATGATTAAAGTGCTAGCTCAGTTAATACATTTGCTATCCTGATCAAGCTTGAACAGAGTGTGAAAACCCAAGTTGACTCTAAAAGTGAGTAATTTCAGAATTACAAATAGTAGAATGTGTGCTGGGACAATAACTTTTATATTTTTGTGGATTTTTTTTTTTTATGAAAGTATTTTTTCACTACCTAAAGTACATTTTGCTAAACATAAGAAATCATTCATGTTATAGAGATAAGATAGGAAAAGCAATTGTGTCAGTAAATTATAATTTATAGTGAAGATAATTTACAGTTGACTCATAACAAATATACCAGCATTCATAACAACACTTAATATTACATTTTCCAAGGTACCGAGTGTACTGATTGTCTTACTTTAGACAGAATTCAGCTCTGATGTTTTTCATGAAAGTCAGCATCTCTGATGTTGCAACATATGTGTGAAATGGATGTTACATCTATCCTGCCATTTAATCCCAGTTAATATAGTGGCTGAAAATAATAGTAACTCCGGCTTGGTGCTTGACCTGGTTAAATACTGTCTTAAAGCTTCATACAAAATAAATAGGCTTTTTCCATAAGTGGCCTTTAAGAAAACATGGACGACAATTCATGTTTGAAAAATGCTGACAGGGTGAAGAAAGCCCAGTGTAAAAATGAATCGCGTTTTAAGTGATTCAGTTAAGGGTCCGGGCTCCCGTAGCAAATTAATACTAGATAATAAGGAAATGGGGGTGAAAATATTTTTTTATTGTTAAATCATTTTGTGAATGTCCCCCTCAAAAGAAGCAAATGGAATATTTGGCATTAAGGGCATTTGGTGATTTTATTTTGTGTGTGTGTGTTTTGTTTTGTTTTTTTTTGAGGGGGAGGGGGTTGTCAGAAAAATCCGTTTTTTTCTCTCATGTCTGTCTGACTAGGGAACAATTGTTGATATGCATAGCATTGGAATACTTATCACGTTATACTCTTATAAATAACACATGAAACAAGAGTGACCAATATTCTCATAATTGGCACTGGATCACAATAAAATGTGATAAAAATTTAAATACATAAAACTTTATTAGGCAAAGTTTTCTTTTCCTCGTTAAAGGATTTCTTTACTTTCTTATTTAGAGGCATTACTTCATTGTTTTCTGAGTATTGGTCAATTCCTGTCATAAGATGTGAGGTTCACAGTTATATTCCAGTATTCAAAATAGATTCCTGATTTTTTTCAATTAGGAAAAGTAAAATCCAAAATGTTAGCAAAACAAAGTGCAATATTAAATGTTTGCTTTATGGAATATATTCTATGGCTGTTTGTAATTTCTTTTTTTTTTTTTCTTTTCCTTTTTTATTTGGTGCTGAATATGTCCTTGTAGGCTCTGTTTTAAGAAAACAATATGTGGGAAATGATTTAATTTTTCCTATTGCTCTTCCTTGTGGAAAATAAAGTGGTTTTGTTTTTTTTTTTTGTAAAATTGCTTGGAGATTTATTTCAATCTTGATTATGTTAGTAACTCACATGCAAACACTATTAAGACTACAATTAAACTTTGTTTTAAGTCATTCTGTATAAGTTTTCTAAATCTAAAAATATTACTGAAGGATACAGCAATTTTTAACGCTAATGAAATTTGTTTTACTTAACTCACTAAGTTACAGATTTTTTTTAAAGATTTATTTGTTTATGCATACAATGCTGGGGTGTAGGCCAGAGTTGGGGGGGGCGGTGGTGAGAGGATTCACCAGAGACAGAACAGGCAGATCAACTTGACTTAAGTACGCTGCTGAGGGGAGCAGCAGGTGAGAGGTCTGCTGCGTCATGTGGGAATTCCTCTGACCTGGTATGGAACTCACACTGCAGTGGCTCTGGATAGCTTCATAGTGCTGAGGCTTAATCCGTTGCACCACCAGGGCAGCCCAAGTTACAGATTTTTTTAAATAAAACTGTATTTGTTCAGTCTTATATATGAAACAAATTTAACCAGGTAAAGTAGTTTCACTTTCAGGTACTAGGTTGCTGTCACTGTAAATGAGTCCTAAGTAGAAACTTATATTAGTATCCTTTTCTCAAAGAATGTTTAAACTTTATAGTGATTTGAAACACTAGTAGTGCTTTTTGAATCGCACTCTTAAATTCAGAGTCTATACATTCATGGGTAGCAAGTTGTATATGTGCCTTACTATTCTGCCATATTCTTAAATGTAAATACACATTTAAAAGTATTACATTTAGACAACATTTGTAATAAATTACATTGAAGTATAGTTTGTACAACTTAATACAATGAGGAATAAAAATGAGTGGAGGAAGTTTAGCATGAGAAGAGGAAACCTAGGTTCTTGAATCTGACTTTGGATGTGGCCTTGAGCAACGTGGATTTTGATTTCTTATACAAAGTAAAAATAAAACCACTCAAAGTCCTTTTCATCAAAAATAGGAGGTCACACATCTTTAAAAAACAGTGCTCTGATGCAGTTATAACTTAAGAAATTATGTTGGCTTCTAAATTTTCATGAAGTGCTGACTTCAGTGCATGTCTAAGTTATTCAGAGTGCTTATCTGGCTATATTTTTGCATTAATTCATCTACACTTATAAAACCTCTCATTGCTAATTATTGAGTCACAGCTTATCAGAACTCTGGATTGTAGCAGGGAGAAACTTAGACTAACTTAAGTAAAAAACTACTAACTAGGGCTTCCCCGGTGACGCAATGGTTAGGCGCTACGCTGTGGAGCTGTCGGCAGCAGCGAGGCAAGTTCGGCACCCAGCCAGGAAGATTCCCACATGGCGCCGCAGACCTCTCCTGCCTCGCCCGCTGCTCTCCTTGGCAGTGTGTTTCTGTTGTTCTGCCTGTTCTGCTCCCTACTCTGTCTCTGGTGAACTCTCCTCTCGACGCCCCATACCTCTGGCCTTCATCCCAGCTTGTATGCAGAAATAAATCTTTTTAAAAAAAGCAATAAAATCTGTCTCAGGATTTTGACCCCAAATCAAACTGTGATTCCTAGGTGATCCCTAAGTTTGAGAAGTTCTGTTACCCAACAAAGAAAAGAAAGAGAGGGCCTCTCTGGGGGCCTAGAAGGTTCAGTGCTATCACTGTAGCTTGTTCTATACCCTGGAAGCTAACCTACATGGCATAGCAGACCTCTCCTGACTCGCCCCCCTGCTCCCCTTTGCAATGTATTTCAGTAGATCCATCTGTTCTGCTCCCCACTCTGTCTCTGGTGAATCCTCTCACTGCACCCACACACACACACCTCTGGCTTAACACCCCAGTTCATCAATGCATAAATAATCTTTAAAAAAATAAAAGATATGACTGAGTAGGCATCCTTATTTTTATGAATCCTGGCTGTACCTGAGCTGAGAATTTGGGGCACTTAATAGGTGAAAAATAATGCCATTTTTAATCTAAAGCACATTTTTGGCTTAATATTTTATAGATAGAACTTTGTAAATACTGAGATAGTGAAACAATTATACATTTGGAATTCCTTCAAAGTTTTCATGATTGAATGATGAAATACGTTGCCTTTTCATTTCTTGATTTCAAAATCAATACAAAGTGGAGATAGATTTTTCAATACATAAGAAAAAATACTGATGTAAGAAAATTTACTTTGACTTTTTTTTTTTTAAAGATTTATTTATACATACAAGCTGGGGTACAGGCCAGAGGCGTGGGACGGCGAGAGGGTTCACCAGAGACAGAGTGGGGAGCAGAACAGGCAGATCAGAAATACACTGCTGAAGGGAGCAGTGGGCGAGGCAGGAGAGGTCTGCCGCACCATGTGGGATTCTCCCGGGCTGGGCATCGAACTCTCATTGCAGCATCGTGCACTGCCGACAGCTTCACAGCGCAGCGCTCAACTGCTGCATCACCAGGGAGGCCCCTACTTTGACTTTTGAAGAATATAGTGTGCAACCTTTTTAACATCTAGGAAAGTAACTAGGAGAAATAATAAACCTGAATACGGAAAGGACACTTTAAATCCCAAACAACTAGTAGTTTAAAAATCCAAAGCACATGCCCAACTGAAAGTAGAATCAGTGTCACTATCTGAATATTGAACAGCATGAAGTTAAATATATAAGGAAAATTTCTTTTCAAACCAACTTCACAGACACCAACTTATACAAATGATGTCAAGACTCCATCAATACAATGATGTATAGACTCCAAAAGCAATAAAGTCGCTTTAGAATAATTCCTAGCATTTATATGTTAAAAGCATATGGCCTGTGTGATTCAAGAAAACCAATGTTGGGCCTCCCTGGTGGCGCAGCGGTTAAGCGCTGTGCTGTGGAGCTGTCGGCAGCGGCGACGGAGTTCAACGCCCGGCCAGGGAGAGTCCCACATAGTGCGGCAGACCTCTCCTGCCTTGCCCGCTGCTCCCCTCAGCAGTGTATTTCTGATCTGCCTGTTCTGCTACTCGCTCTGTCTCTGGTGAACACTCTCGCCACCCCACGCCTCTGGCCTGTACCCCAGCTTGTATGTATAAATAAAAAATAAATCTTTAAGCGCTGCGCTGTGGAGCTGTCGGCAGCGGCGACGGGAGTTTGACGCCCGGCCGGGGAGAATCCCACATGGTGCAGCAGACCTCTCCTGCCTTGCCCGCTGCTCCCCTCAGCAGTGTACTTCTGATCTGCCTGTTCTGCTCCCCACTCTGTCTCTGGTGAACCCTCTCGCCGCCCCACGCCTCTGGCTTGTACCCCAGCTTGTATGTATAAATAAAATAAAAATCTTTAAAAAAAAAAAAAAGAAAACCAATGTTTACGAACTTCAGATAACACCATAGCTAATTCTAACCGGAAATGAGGTTTTGGTACTTCTAAATTCAAGAACTGAATATTCTCTTACATCAGTTTTATATCCAAACAAAATGATTACCTCTTGTACTGGGTAGGTCTCTGGGAACTTTAATAAAGTTAAACTATAAATTAGAACACCAGTTTGTACAATTTAGAGGCCAGTTTACTACAGAAGAATGTCACCAGTGAACAGACAGATGTGAAAGATTCAAACATACTGCCCTAGTTTTTAACCTTATAAAATGCTGTTAATTTTACAGACTCATAGATCTAACAGTGATGATACAACTAACAAAAGTCATTGTACTTATGCTGTTTTTTCCTCAGATGACATAAATTTTTGCCAAAAGAAGCTCTCTGAACCTTATTGAATATTGGAATTTGTATTAATCAGGTCACTTTTGTCAAATTAATAGTTTAATTATAGAAATGCAAATTGTTAAAACAAGCAGCCAATTGCTAATTTACTTGCTTTCTTTTTTTTATTCATTTAAGATTTTTTTTTTTACTTATTTATGCATACAAGAATTGGGGTGTAGTCCAGAGGTGTGGGGGTGAGAGGATTCACCGAGACAGAGTAGGGGGAACAGGCAGACCTACTGAAATACACTGCTGAGGGGAGCAGTGGGCGAGACAGGAGAGGTCTCTTGCGCCATGTGGGTTAGCTCCCTGGCCGGGGATCAAACTTATGCCTCAGTGGCTAGTGATAGCTTGATAGCACTGAGACTTTAACCCCTGTGTCGCCAGGGAGAACCCTGTTTTCTTTTTTAAAAGAAATCAGCATTTCCACTTTTTAGAGCAAGGTACACTTTTACAAATCTAAACAACCTGACAAGGTCTGAATTGCAAAAAGTAGTACTCAAGATGTTTAAGGAAATATGAAAAAACAAGAACCTGAGATGCACATGCATCATGCAAACAAACAGAATGCTGGCAACCTGCCAAAGCATACCAAAACCTATAGCAACAAAATCATACATTCTTCTCCAAATTTTCATTTCCAAATTTTCAAAAGCAGAGAAGAAAATGTTCACTCCCCTTTACTATTTGGAAAGTCAATTCTTGAAAACCCCTGTGAAAGAAACAGCCATAAAGTACACGCTTACATATAGGGAAGCAATGGTCCAAGCGCGTAGCTAGCAAGCTTTTATGTGTGCTTTTATGAATGTAACAGGAAAAGCCCAACACATTCCCTCACTGCATTATCCTTCCCCACTACCAGTTTCCTGTGACTGCCTTAGCAAAGTGCCACAATCCAGGAGACTTCAAATAAGCAAAATTTATTCTCTAACAGTTTTGGAGGCTAGAAGTCCAACGTTGACAGAGCCATGTTTCTGCTGAACCCTGAAGGTGAAAATCTTCTCTTCATGCTTCTTGCCTTTGGTGGTGACCAGCAATCTTTGGTATTCCTTGGCTTGTAGATGCATCACTGGAATCTGCCTTGTCTTTTGGACCTCTTCTCCTGGTATATCTCTTTGTCTTCATATAGCATTCTCTCTGTGCCTCTCTTTTTATAAGGTCAGGTGATACTGGGTTAAGAGCCAACTCTTTTCTCCTATATGGCTTTATATTAATTCATTACATTTGCAATCACCCTTTCCAAATAAGGTTACATTCTTTTTCTCTTTTAAAGATTTTTTTATTTATGCATACAAGAACTGGGGTGTAGGACAGAGTTGCAAGGTGTGAGAGGATTCACCAGAGTGGGGAGCAGAACAGGAGGCTCTACTGAAACACACTGCTGAGGGGAGCAGTGGGTGAGACAGGAGAAGTCTGCTGCACCATGTGGGTTAGCTACCTGGCCTGAATCGAACTTATGCTGCAATGGCAGCCAATGGCTTGATAGCGCTGACTTTAACCTCTGTGCCACCAGGGAGGCCCCCTAAATAAGGTTACATTCTGAGCTGTGGAGGATTAAATCTTCAACATAACTTTTTTGGAGATACAATTCTACCCTCAACACCTCCTACCTTCCCAAGAAAAGACAGTAACAATGTATCAGCTCTTAGGAAAAGCTACCTGTTTAGGGTAAATAGGTATTCCTTACCTTTTAGAACATATTTATCCTAAATTGTAAAGTCAATATAGTTCAAAGGAACAACCTACCCTTCCCCCACTTTTGTTGTTATTGTTGTTGCTTGATGAGATATTATGCTGGGTGACCACTCACTCTGGGAGATAAGAAACCTAAATTCTGGCCCACAGACACTAAATGGCTGAATAAACTTGAATAATTCATCTGTTTTCGGGAGTCCCATTTCCTGTTTCCTCATCTAAGAACAGAGGTCTTCTGGGGCCCTTCTAGCAACTCCTTTCTACTTACAGTACCTGACATAATTGAGATTAAGGAAAAGAAAAAAAGGAACATAGCCTTGTGTTCAGGCTTTGGCCTTGAAGATTTTATATTACTGTAAAATTTATAATTTCTCTATATTTAAGCCAATGCTGTAGCTTAAACTTAATTGAATTACACTTGAGGAAATAGCTGGTAGTACTTATTTTATAACAGTAAGACTTCACCATGTTCTTTTAAAGCTAGCCATGATATCAGGGGCCTCTCTGGTGGCGCAACGGGTTAAGTCTCAGCCTATGAAGTTATCCATAGCCAGTGAAGCATGAGTTCAATCCCCAGTCAGGGAGCTAACCCACATGGCGCAGAAGACCTCTCCTGACTCACCTACTGCTCCCCTCAGCAGTGTATATCAGTAGATCCATCTGTTCTGCTCCCCACTCTGTCTCTGGTGAATCTTCTCACATTCCTATACATCTGGTCTACACCCCAGCTCTTGTATGCATAAATAAATAAATCTATTAATAATAACAATAATAACAACAACAGTAATAAAGCTAGCCATGATATCAACAACTAAATAATAACAACAGTGTTTTAGAAAGTAGACAGACTATGTCAAGAATCCTGAAGCCCAGTCTTCCTCTAACTGCTCACAATGCACACATCAGTAACCTGTCCAGGCCTCAGTTTCTTCATTCTTCATCAAAATAGTGAGACGTTTTCATGACTTCTTTTTCATGACTTCTACAATTCTTCTAAGTCATCTACCTCTTATTTGGGGTGGGGGGAAGATGGGAGGGATGAAATTCAGGTGTAACTTTGCTTTTAGGATATCACATAACCAAACTTTGTAATTTGAGGCTGGTTCGGTCATTTAGGCATATGTCTCTTGCTTAAGGTAATAGGACTCTTCCCAATTCTACCATGAAAATCTGTATTCTTACCAAGCATTAAGCAGTTTTCAGACAAAATCTCAGTGCTAACATACAAATTAAAAAAATATTGAAGACATGACTAGTAAATGTGGAATATATGTGGTTTTATAAAATGTATGCCAGTAAGCATTAATTCATAAAAAGAACAGTTGAATCTTAGTTTGTATAAAAGGAGAGAGAAAAACTTCTGAAGATTGGGCTGGTCTTCAAGAGCAGCTGCAAAAACCTGCCTGCTTATTTATGGTAAAGACACTGGTGACTCTGGTTTACACAAATGGAGGGAGAAAAACAAAAAGGAAGATAAGACAAGTTGAAACTTCCCTCAAAGGGAGGTTGAATATTCCTCTGTTTACCTTAATGTTGTTGACTTCAAAGATAATCTCCAAGTTGGTATTAACACTAGATTTTTTTAAGAGGAAAAACTGAACCTTGGGTATTCCCATTTGAGACAATGCTACTGAGGTACAAAGTAGAAAAACCTGGGAGGAAACGCAGTATAAAGTTTCAGCTAAAATCTCCCCCTTATTACACAGTGAAATTTCCTTCCAAAATACCCTTGGCTCAGCTCTAATGGAATACAACATAATAGAGTTTTGTTACCTTAGGGTATTATCTACACATTTCTGTGCCTCTTTGACAGTTAGCTTTCTCGATTCAATAAAGGAGAAGAAAATTGCTCCAATTTAAGGAAAATCTATTAACTCGTTTAGTTCTCTAAGGTACTAATCTCCAGTATACCAAAGCACTAGCTTACAAAATAGCATCACAGAAATCAAAAGGTTCTGACCAGATAGAATCTGGAGAATATATCCCTAAATTAAGGAAAAGATTGTATGTCTGTCTTCCTCAACCCCCTTTCCACCAAACCCAGGGAGAATGAAGTGAAGTAGTTACACATGTATATTCCTTTGGTCTGTTATATATACACCATCCTAGGAAGTTCCTACAATGTCCCACATACTGTCCAAGGCCTTTTTATGTCCATATTCTTATTATTCATTTTTACAACTTTCAAAGAATTATTACATCTGTTTTTTAATTGGAAAGTTGTTTTCAAGAAAAGTTAAGCAACTGTCTCAAATTACACACTTGTAAAATTAAAGACTAGTGATTCAAATTAAAGACTAGTGATTCACATCCAGGACTGTCTGGATTTAAAGCCCTTGCATTTTACTCTAGCATTGTATATGGTGTTACTACTATGGGAACCAAGGCTTTGTCTTCAGAAAGTCCCCAGTTGGTAAAAGTCATCCACATTAGGACCCCACAAGAACTAAACACTAGAATAGTAAATATTGCTAATTGGAAAGATGTTGGTGGATCTAAAATGCAGGGTGCAATTGTGAGCAGCCAGGAATTCCTAAGGGCAGATTAGAACATTTAAAGGCAGATCATTACCCTTTGTCTTCATATAGCTAACTAAGACCTGCTGGAGCAGGGAGAGAGGCCAGTGAACGCCAAACCACCAAGGGGAGAGGCTGAGGGAGGCCCGTAAGATAGGACCCTAGTCTCTGGGGGACACTAGATCCCAGGCAGTGCTCTGCTCTCCCAACTCCTTGCTCCCTGGAAATGAGCTTCAGTGAACACAACTGCACTCCTCTAACTGATGACACCTCTGAAAACTGAGCTAATTAACCCTTTCATGTAGAGGAAGAGCCATTTTGACTAACATTTCTTCAGTGTATGAATAATAAATAATGCTCAAAATACACAATTAAATGAAGTGGGAAAGCTGCTTGACTTCAAAACATCCCTGATGCACACTATGTATTTTGGATATTAACCCTCTAATATTCATTCACTCAACCACCAAGCCAATCAGTAATTGTTCATTTACTTAGCACCAGGTTCTGTGTATGCCTAGAAAATATCAGAACTAAATCAATCATATTGTTGTAGAGACAGGAAGACATGGGGCAGGTCCTCTATGACTCAGGTAGACAGGTAAAGGAGGACTCCTGGAGCCCTACATGGCTTTCTCAGACTTTTAATTATCTTTCTGCATTATTTGTAGAGAGGCAACCAGGTACAATGCAGGCTGGGGATTGGGGGGCCAGGAGGCTGAGACAGGCCTTCCAGCCCCCAGCAAATCTTCACTCTTTCTGGGTTCTCTGATGTCTCTCTGCTGCACCCTTACTTCTCCATGCATGATCCTCTGCCACCACGCTTTGTTCTCTGTTCTGTGCTGCCACTGCCTCTGCCTCGATGCCACCCTTATATGCGCAGTCTCTCCAGGCCCAGGTATGCCCATTCATGCATACCCACACCGTATTCCAGGTGCCCGCAATCAGGCATGCATGTAGGACCGCAGAGGTCTATCATTAATGCTAATGGTGGTAGGGTGGAAAATCCTGATCATTCTTTCATTTACCCTACAATTGTCAATAGTCCTATACTATTATGCCATTTGGTATTGCCAGATCCTTCAGGGAGATATGTTGACTTTTAGCTTTTTTCTTTCCATATATCTGTCTACATATTTTACCAAAGAGATCATTCATTTCCTTAATATCCATTATCTCCTGTCCTACTTTTTCCCCTTTCTATGGCCTTATTCTCAATGACATTACAAATACTATACTTAGTAAGTCCTCCTATTTATAAATGAACTCTTCAGGGCTTCCCTGGTGGCCTTGGGATTAAATCTCAGTACTATACCACAATGGCCTAAGTTCGATCCCCGGCCAGGGAGCTAACCCACATGGCGCAACAGACCTCCCCTGTCTAGCCGACTGCCCCCCTCAACAGTATATTTCAGTGGATCCACCTGTCCTGCTCCCCACTCTGTCTCTGGTGAATCCTTTCATCCCCCGCAACTCTGGACTACACCCCAGTTCTTGTATGCATAAATAAATAAAAATAAATCTTAAAAAAATAAATAAATGAACTCTTCATTCTTTCTCCTTGTACCTAACCACACCCATTATCTTCTCTCCTTCTGGAATTTCTGATCTCTGTTAAAAAGATCACTCTCGTCATGTCCACTCCATGTCAATCAGGTATTAAGTTTTCTCAGTCTTCTCTATAAGACCTCCTTGGTACCTGGTTCTTTCCTTCCATTCTTATTTCTACCCTCCTGGTCTAGGTCTAGGATTTTATCCTCTTCCAGTTCCATCCACGTTGTCGTAAATGGCATCAGGTTATCATTTTTTATCACTGAGTGGTATTCCATTGGGTACATGTACCACATCTTGTTGATCCAGTCATCTGCTGTGGAACATTTGGGTTGTTTCCATATCTTGGCTATTGTAAATAGTGCTGCTAAACATAGACCTGCAGGTTTCCTTTCAAATTACTGGGGTTGTTGGAAAACTCATGATGCATTTTCACTTGAAAAACAGAAAAAATACATCATGACTTTTCCGACAACCCAAAAGTATTTTTGTGCTCTTTGGGTAGATACCTAGGAGTGGAATTGCTGGGTCATACAGTAAATACATTTGTAGTCTTTTGAGGAATCACCACAATTCTTTCCACAGTGGCTGGACCAGTCTACATTCCCCTCAACAGTGTAATAGGGTTTCTTTTTCTCTATACCCCTCCCAGCACTGTTGTTTCTGCTTTTTTTGATATGGGCCTTTCTCACCAGTGTGAGGTGGTATCTCACTGTAGTTTTGATTTTCATTTCCCCAATAATAAGTGATGATAAGCATTTTTTTCATATGTCTGATGGCCATCTTCATATCCTCTTCAGAGAAATGTCTATTAAGATCTTCTGCCCATTTTTCGATTGGATTGCTTATTTTCATTTGTTGAGTTGTACAAGTGCTTTGTAGATCTTCAATGTAATCTCCTATCAGATATATGGTGTGCAAATATTTTCTCCCATTCAGTAGAATATCTTTTTGTTTTGGTCACTGTCTCTTAGTTTGATATAGTCCCAAGTTGTTTATTTCCTCCTATATTTTCCTTGCTGCTTGAGATGAGTCTGTAAATATGTTCTTGAGGTTTAGGTCATAGACTATTTTGCCTATGTTTTATTATATGTATCTTATGGTTTCAGGTCTTACATCCAAGTCTTTTATCCACTTTGAATTGATTTTCATTTATGGTGTGAGATAATAGTCTAATTTCATTCTTTTGCATACTCTCACATACTCTTATTCCCTTCTACCCATTCCAAAATCTCCATTTAAGTCTCAACACCATAACATTTTCTGGACCATTCCAACTTTCATTGATCTCTGCCACTCTGGACCTCCCTCAGCATTTATTCCACCTTACAGAGTTTGTCCTAGTTTTTGATATACTGGTCTTGATTTCCCAATGAGATATAAATTCTTAAAGGCAGGGAACAAATCTGCTAC
Organism: Scalopus aquaticus; assembly: GCA_004024925.1. Classification (NCBI taxonomy): domain Eukaryota; kingdom Metazoa; phylum Chordata; class Mammalia; order Eulipotyphla; family Talpidae; genus Scalopus; species Scalopus aquaticus. The sequence continues at coordinate 48,637 of PVIJ01011593.1, forward strand.
TTTTGTATTCCATCCCATCCCACCCCAATCCTAACTATCACAATTCCTGGTCCAGCCTCAATACAAAATAGACACTCATGAAATTCTTGGGTAATGATTAATATTTGAGCACTGGCACATACCATGTATCTAACCATAAACTGATATCCTTCACATCCCCTACTCCAAATTCATATGTTAAAACCCTAACTCCCAGTTGTAACTGAATCTGAAGACAGAATCTTTACAAGGGAATTAAGGGGGTAAATGAAACCACAAGGGTAGGGCCCTAAACTGGTAAGATTATGATCTTTTGACATTATAAGAAGAGAATGAGAGATCTCTGTCACTCCTCTTCCTCTTCCCCCCCAAAACCCCTCTCACTGTTCCATGTGAGAACATAACAAAATGGCATCCATTTTATAAGCCAGGAAGAAAGTTCTCCTGAATTCAACTATGCTGGCATCTTGATATTGAACATCCCAGACTAAAACAATGAGAAAGTTAATTTCTGTTGCTTAAGTTTACCTAGTCCATGTTTTTTTGTTAGTTTACCCTGCGCTAAGACAGGCACTGAGGAAAGTTGATGTTACCAGTGCTTTCCTGATTCTTTTACTATTACGGTTACTAAAGAGAAGACCTACCATGTGAGAAAAGAAGGCCTATCATTTCTTCCATACATGAAGTAGCAACTGAGTGGATGATCGTGAGCAGTGAAGATTCTTCCTGATTGTATAATATTTTGCCACTGTTTAGCTCTCTACTGCTTCTTCATGGCAATAGTTTTCCCACTACTTTTAGCCATGAGGAATGGATGAGCTGACTAAAGAGTTAAGTCCTGTTAGTGTAGTCTTGCTACCTTGGCTGCAGTGAATCATTCAAGGACAGACAGATGACCCAACACTGACCAGCATGATAATATAAGAACAATTTTGTAAGGATTTCTGGGAATCTTCTTTGCTCTCACCAAAGAGTTGTCAGCAAAAATATTCTCTCTTCTACGGGAAGTTGTTGTATGTGGAACTACTTCAGCTGTTTATTTACTGTGTAGGAAGCTGGGCCACAAATGAAGCAGAGACACAGAAAGGAACAGAACTGAGAGACTCCACAGAGAAGTGGAGCTGGAGCCTTGATCTGATTATGCCTGAAGTCTGACCTCCCGCTGCACTTTTCATCTCTGTGAGCTAGTAAATTTCCTTCATTGCCTAAGCCAGTTTGAATCTGGCCTTCAATTGCTTGCCACCAGAAATATCTTTCTTATAGAAAGGAGAGCTAAAGCTAAGCCCATTACAACGAGGAAATTGCCATGGGGTGGGGAGGGGGGAAGAAATTCAGATCTTCTCACTCTTTGTACTGCAACCTGCCCCAATTCATACCCAGTGCTTTGTGAGGACATTCCTACCTCCTCTCCAGCTGCTCCACCTCTGTGAGGACCTGTCTACTCCACTGCCTTAGGCATTTTACCTCTGAGTATGCTAAATTGAAATTATGTACATCTGTCATCTCAGAACAGCAAACCAAAAAGTCTCTGATAGAATAAATAGAACCAAAAAAAAAAAAAAAAAAAAAGAAAAAGAACATTTGAAGAAGCAATGCAAGTGTTACAGGGCAACCCCAATGTGAAACAGGTTGGCCTGACTGTGGGTCCCACCCATGTGCTTAAAAGGGACTTACAATGAAAGTCAACTGCAGGCACACACAAAAGGTTAATAAAGGGTTTATTTACAAAAAAGGGAAAATGAAGATCCTTATGACTCAGGGAGAAAAAGAGATAAATTAGTAAATGAGTCCTACCAGTTTCACTGACCTGGAACCCCAATAGCACTCTGAAAGCCAGCAGAAATCCAAGGACCCCCAAGACCCACATGTCTGCTTATATACCAATCCTGGCTGTTTACTCCATCCTCAGTTCCCAGCAATCCTCCCTTTGGTGGTGATAACATTATGGGACTTATAGTCCTTGGTGTCTTAGATCTCTTTGGTCTGGGGTGGCAGTGGGGTCCATAAAACCTATTTGTAGAGTTTGTTCAGGACATCTTTCTCTCCAATACAAGGGCATATATTTAGGAGAATTAAAACTCTACTAAAATATGTGGAGGAATAATCATGAAAACACTGACAAAGGCTGGTTCCCATTTACTCTCAGCAGCAGAATGAGAATCAGCAGTGTAAAAACTGTGGAAACCAATTGTAAAAAGCAGGCAATCCAAAGTCATATAAATTTTTTATAGTTGGGATACTATAGCTAAACTCTGCTGCTGATTCTGGGTTCAGCATCCTTTTTTCCTATTTTAAATCATTTTCAGTGGGCCAGTGTATATAATGAATACAGATTACAATCTATTAAGAAAAGTTCAAAACTGGGATATTGCAGCCCAGAGGTCACAATTCTAATGCTGTCGGTGACCTGGCAGAGTTCTGCGCATGGTCAGTTGTGTGCAGTAGGGAGTGGAAAAGACTGAGAATCAGTGCTGAGTCCAGAGTGCACAGGGCCACTCGGCTCCAGCTGATTGTTGCCCTATAAAAAATAATAGCCTTTAATAGCCTTGTGCTGTCAGATTTTCCAGTTTTTATCAAGAAAAGCTGGAGATGTGTGTGTAGAGGGTGTGTGTGTATGTGTGCAATTAACTAATCAGAAAAAAACAATCACTGTTCAATCCCCCGAAAAACAAAAAGGCAATGACCCATTTTTGATTTATCCTTTAGGGCAGTCATGTAAATGGAACCTGAGCAGCAGATCATCTGAGATCATTCTCAAACCAAGCTCACTTCTCTCCCATGCTCACACCAGAGTGCACAAATAAATAGGCAGAAAACGGACAGCTTTGGGGCAGGGTTTCTCTACCTTCTGTGAGCTCAAAGAATCACCTTGGGATCTTATTGAAATGCAGATTCTGACTCCAGCAAGTCTAGGGAAGAGCCTGAAATCTGCATATCTAAGGAGCATTACACCGTTTTTTGCTGGTTCACACTTGGAATGGCAAGATTTTAGAGTAGGTTTTACCAGCCTTTTTGGGACTACAATCTAAAATAAGAAATACATTTCACTTGGCAGTCTAAATGCATATACAAAATACACAACATATAACTGAACAGACAAACTTATTTTATTCTGTGGGGTATACTTTGATATTTTTTAATTCAATTTCACTGTTTTATCCTAGTTTACTTTGTCTTACTTTTTAAATGGTGGTCATGTCTTACTAAATAGTTTTATCACTTACTAATAGATTATGATATGAAGTTTTAAAAACACTTCTTTTAAATTATCATTCAAACCCCTTCTAATTTTTAAAATGTGTTTCTCCATCTCTTCACAACAAGGAAGGACAGAATAAAAGAAAGAATCGGTCAATGCTGCCTAGATAATAAAGCACCATAGATAATAATAATAGCTAACAGAAGCTAACACATAAACAGGTATAGGAAATCTCCAAAAGTCACCCTCAGGGAGTTGCTTATTCTTTTTTTTAAAAAGATTTATTTATGCATACAAAAACTGGAGTGTAGGCCAGAGGTGTTGGGGGATGAGAGGATTCACCAGAGACAGAATGAGGAGCAGAACATGCAGACGGAATGAATACACTGCTGAGGGGAGTAGCGGAGGTGGGGAGACAGGAGATGTCTACTGTGTCATGTGGGTCAGCAACCTGGGCCGGGATTGAACTCATGCCCAGTGGCAGCCAATAGCTTCATAGTGCTGAGACTTAACCCCTTGTACCATCAGGGAAGCTTGAGTTGCCTATTCTTAATGCACTATGCTGCAATTGCCCTGCTTTAAAGGAACACATAATTATTTTTCAAAATGTCCTGAAGATATGAATCGATAGATATGGAAAACATTTCTATAATCAGTTGTCTATCTCAAAACCTTTAAGGTCAGTTAAGATGGTCATCTGTTAGGGACAGATAGGTTATCACCCTTTTCAGATATTCTGCATTTATATATTTAGCTTGTGCTATAGGCTTCCACTTTGCACATTATTCTTTGCAATTTTATTGCAAATTGATTACTTTGCAATTATTCTCTTTTTATTACTTGTCTATGGATTATTTTCTTTAACTAAGCTGTCAAGTCCATAATTATTCTGATAAATAACCTTCACCTAAGGTGTTATTGACTAGTAATAGAGGAATATACCCCATTGCTAGGCTATATTATTAATATGTGCATATTATCTAGAAGAATTTAAATACCTTGGAATGTCAGAGACTCTGGCAGAGCTATAAGAAATTTCTAGGGGGGCAAACTGATCACATTGACCCCTTAAAATAATACTTAGAGCATGGCCTTGGAATGTGGGTCTGACATTTTTCTTCTAAAACCTGACAAGCATAGTACTCTTCATGGTAGCTTCTCTTATTATTTCAGGCAACACAGGAATACCTAAATTAAAATATAAATATAAGCATGATGTTTTAAATTTACTAATTCATTTTACAACCTCACAACACCTCATTTGTTTTTGTTAGTCAATATTTTAATTCTATGAAACACATTTTTATTTGACTTTTAACATCTTTGAAATCAGATAGTATCTTGCTATCTTTGTTGGCCACAGAACTCATGGTGCAGTTGCTGTGACTGTAAATAGATAACTTTCAGTTTTGTTTTCTGGTACAAAGACTGGAAAACTAACCTCTTGTCATTTTAGGACTGCCTAATTTGTGGTTGTGGTCAAAAAAGGCTGTTAGTACCTTTTGGTAAGATGAAGAAAATCAAAGCATCAAGACTTGTATAGGGACCTTCTTGGTGGCCTAGGGGTTAAGTCTCAGTGCTATCACCACTACAGCCTGAATTGGATTCCCCAGTCAGGGAGCTCACCCACATATGGTGCAGCAGCCCTCTCCTGTCTTGCCTGCTGCTCCCCTCAGCAGTGTTTTTCAGTAGATCTGCCTGTTCTACTCCCCATACTGTCTCTGGTGAATCCTCTCACCCCCCACACCTCTGGCCTCCACCCCCATTTCTTCTATGCATAAATAAATAAATCTTAAAAAGATCACAAAAACTTGCAAATAGGTGTCAGGAAAAATATGTAATTGTTACAGGGCAACCCCCAATATACAATGGGTGCCTGACTGTGGGTTCTCACCCGTGCACTTAAAAAGGACTTACAATAAGAACAATTGCAGTCACTCACAAAAAGGTTAACAAAAGGGTTTATTTACAAAAGGAAGGGAAATTAAAAAATGAATAACTTGGGGACAAAAGAGAAAGTGAGGGAGGGAGATAAATCTCCAAATACGTCCTACCAGATCCGAAGAGCTGGAAACCCCAATGGCACGCTGTAGCCCGGCGAGGAGCAAGAGACCCC
>PVIJ01011594.1:0-53923 GCA_004024925.1 Scalopus aquaticus
GGAGAGAGACAATCAGTGGGGGGGGAGGGGGGGAGGAAGGAGCCGGAGGGAGGGAAGGGAAAGGGCACAAAATGGAATAGAAAAGAACACAAGGGACCATGGAGATGGATCACGGGTGAATTGGTGGTGGGCTACCCAAGGGGAATGCAAAATGTAAAAGACATAAATAACAATAAAAATATATATTAAAAAAAAAAAAGAATAATAAGGGAAAAAAAATAAATATACTTAGAACTTCCTTATATTGATGTATTAATTAATTTTTTTGTTTTATACTATCTTCCTCCATAAGAATATAAGTCTGTTAGGAGCAGAACTCTAATGAAAACAAATCAGGAATGAAAACATCCCTGATTAAGAATTTCAAATGACAACTTTCATTGTACTTAGCCTGTCAATTCTAAATCTTTTGCTAAATTCTCCTGTTTCATTCCTTTCCCATTCCTTTCAACCACCACCCCTCCTAACTACTGGACTTTTGGTTCCTTGAATATGCTATAATCTTATCTCTTTGGATCGCTTGAAAGAGCTGGTCTCTCAACCTAGAATGCTCATTCCCATGAGCCTCTTCACATAGCTTATTCTTATCCACCCTTTAGCTTCAGTTTTCTTGATGAGATCAGACTAGATATACTACGTTTCCATTAGTGTCTTCACTACAGAACTTATCTTAATCATGTTATATTTTAATGTATTTATATCCAGCTCCAAAAGACAAATATATGTTTGCCAGTTTGCAAGAGTAATAATCCTTACTAGGTTAGGGATATATCTTTTTATTATCCTTTTTTTTAGATTAGAGTTATGAATGGTTTGTAGTTACCATATATTTTCTGTAACTATTGAGGATTTTTTATTGTTATAATACTTATTTTGACGGTATCAAATTTTATTTAATTTCTGTCTTGGTAGTATATTCTATTTGGATATGATATATTATAATTTTAAAGGTCCTTCTTAATTCTATCATTGAGAACTTGAATTCATATTTGCTTCCTGTTATGAATAGCAACCCATGTCAACATGTGATTATTATTCTCTTGTTTTGTGTGTGTGTGTGTGTGTGTGTGTAGTCATTCTTTCTTCAATAAGTAGTAGATGCTTTTATGTGCACTTATTCTTCCCTTAAATATACTGCAAAAATGAGTATTAAAACTTTTGTCTTGTGCTTCCTATTATTTAACTTAATAGATTTCTGAATTTCCATTTTCCATCATTGGATAGGGACAAGAATTTCATTGATTAAACACACAAGCTTGATTTCAAGAAAACTCAGTTTATAAATCCCAGTTCTGTCTCTAATGAGCAATGTGATTATGAGTGATAATTAATTGTTCTAAATTTCTGCTTCCTTATCTCTAAATTATATTTATCCTGCTATGTTGTTTTCTGAAAACTCCATAGAAATATACATACATATACATATATGTGTGTATAAATATAGTGTATATGTAGAGTGTATTATACAGTGTGTATAAATATACACACACATACACAAATATATATATATATATATATATATATATGCTGAGGAATATATATATATATATATAGGCACAGATAGATAAAGCATTCAATAAATGGGGTTCACATTATTTTGTGGTGTGCCTAAGCTGACAATAGCTTATGAGTTTCTCTAAAACTCCTGAAAGTGCTGTCATTACTGCATTGCAAAGGCAAATAGGCAAATTCACACTTTCTTATTTTTAATAGCCCATGATGACCATGACTGAGTCAGGTAAACTTTGCAAGCATCTGATTACTATTATTTTCCTGTGTTCCTTACAAATTTAGAAATCAAATATGAGTAAGACCCAGCATTATTCTTGATATGGAATTTTTTTAAAAAATAATAAACTCATACATTTAAAAACCGTATTTATTTTTGCATTACTTAAGAGAATGGGAATGTAGAAAAATGCCTTGGGAACAAAATATGGCAGATATTTCGTCTTATCTGGTTGTCAACTACTATCTCTCCCTCAATTTCACTCAACTTGAAAGGATATAATTATTTAATTAGAAGATTTTGTCTTCTGGTTTTCATTAAATAGGATTGGAGAATAAAATGTTACAGTTGAGTGTGCATCATGAAAGTATATTTCCTGGCTAAGCTATTTGAAATATTTTAAAACAGTTTTTCTTAATGCAGTTAATGTGTATTATATAGTTCAGTGCTGCTCCTTTTGTTCTTGCTACCTTTCCTAATTGAGTTAATACAATACTGCATGGAATTCATGAGTAAAAGTGATCAGAAGTACATATTTCTAGATTTTCAGAGAATTAACTAAATTATCTTATCATCAGTGCTTCTTTGTTTTTTCCCTCTCTCCTACCTGCACCTTCTGTTGTAAATTTTCCATTATGTTTGGTAATTTTCTTTTGTACAACCTAGAAAGAGTGAACCTATTATTAAAATAGGATGTTACAGCTGCTATGACCTGTAACATTGTACACTATAAGTTGTAAATTTTCTCTGGGCAAAGAAGTGTGTAAATTTTAAGCTAAAGAAAAATATCTGAAGAAAAAAAATGACACAAGAAATAAGAGTTAAACACCCAGGGAATTAATTAGTACATGACTGACTGTCCCACCCAACTATAGATGGTCATTTACTCCTTAAATAAATGAGAACTTGACCTGACTATACAGTTGTAAATTCCATCCCAGTAGGATATAGAAATGATGTGATGTTCCATCATTGCCTCTTTAGTATTGCCGATGGTGAATCCACACAAAGTCTTGGTGAGCAGTGTGTCTGAAAACCTCCCCTAACTTCTGTTTTTTATTTCTACTATGTCAGTTATGATGCTTCAGCCATGAGTGTATGATGCTTCAACCACTCTGACTCAAGCTATTGTAAATGTAAGGACTATCTCAGATATTAGCGTTACTATCTCAGATATTAGCAAATCCAGAGGTAGAATGAATTTGAGAGTAATTAGATTCAGTGATTAAATAAGAGCAACAAAAATCTGCTATAAAACTCAAAAGGGTTTTCATGTGGATGTGGCCCACAAGTCTTGGCTGGAGGAACAACTGTTTATTAGCTTGTATAGATAATGAAAACACTGGGGCCAAGTCCTCACCAACTGCCTCCCCAGGGTAAGCCTTGAAGGGTTTAGAAGAAAAAAAGGGAACGTGAGCCAAAGAAGTCTGGTGATTGGGTGTTGGAGTGTTTGTACAGCCCATCTGCACACGCTCTGTAGCGACTCTTTTCCACATCTGTCACATATTCTGAAAATGGCATCTCAGCTCCTGTCGTAGGTGGAGATTTTAGAATGCTAATGAAGGTGTGTATTTTAGGTCAGGAAAGGAGGAATTGCAAATGTTGGCATTCTTTATACTCTGGCAAGCTACTCATCCTAGATGTATGGGTGATTGGAATCAGTTCTCTCACAACAGGCTGACATATATGATTTAGTTAGAGAACTTTGTTTTCAAGAAAATCAGACAGGGTCCATAACCACGTTTTAAGTATCAATTTAACCTAAATTAGTAAAATAGCACTGCTGTCCAGTATCTCCAGTATCCCAATTGATCTGCTGTTAGTTAGCAAAGAGCAGTCTTAGCATTTTGTTTTCTGGTATTCTCGAGTCCTAGAATTAAATCTTAGTTAATTATTTCTCAGTCCTCTTAGGTCCTGGTTTGGAAATAGATCAGGTCCCCTCCATCTCTCTGCTTGTGCTTGCCTCATCGTTGATTCATTATCAGTTTACAGCAAGACTGCAACATATCTTCAGATAGCACATCTGACGCAAACATCCAGAGATAGATGGTAAAGTAGCTCTTAATGAATATATCGCTTTTAAAAAGGAAACTTGTTTCTCTAGTCTACTCCACACTCTTAGCCTCGTGTGTCTCGCCAGTTAGTACTGGAACATATACCTAATTTAAAACCAAATACTAACAAAAGTAATGGGATTATATTGGATCAATTAGACTTTGCAATTGGTAATCCTTGGATATTGTTTATCATGTTATCTTGGACTTAAGTAAGAAAATAGCTAGTTATTCTGAATGAATTTTTATCCTAGTTTCTTTTTTTTCTTCTTTTTCTTTTTTTTCCCAAACTTGTTTCTATGACTTTCCCCATGCTGCGTCAGGAAAAGTCTTCTAGGGGCCTCCCTAGTGGCACAAGAGTTAAAGTCTCAGTACTATCAAGCTATTGTCAACCACTGCAGCATGGGTTTGATACCTAGCCACTGCAGTATGAGTTCGATCCCCAGGCATGGCCCACATGCTATAGCAGACCTCTCCTGTCTCACCCACTGTTCCCCTTAGCAGTGTATTTCAGTAGATCTGCCTGTTCTGCTCCCCATTCTGTCTCTGGTGACTCCTCTCACCTTCCCCCCAACCCCGCATATCTGGCCTAAACCCCAGATCTCGTATGCATAAATAAATTTTAAAAAGTCTTTTTTAAAATAAAGGAAAAGTCATAAGTGAAACCATTCGATATTTTTCTCTTTCTCTCTGGCTTGTTTTGCTGAGTATGATCCCCTCTAATTCCATCCATGTCACTGCAAATTGCATGTGTTTATCTTCTTTGAATGCGGAATAGTATTCCATTGTGTATATGTACCACATCGTCTTGATCAAATGTAAAAGATATAAATAACAATGAAAATATATATTAAATTTTTTAAAAAATAAAGGGAAAGTCTTCTAGAACCGTCTTTTCAAAATGGGTTTCATTTTTTATAAAAATGAAAGAAAATTACTATAACGGAGCAGAGCCATGAGGGAAAAATATTGAAACTGTAAATTTTTGGTGTTGTTTCAGAACATTGTGTAACTGTTTGGGTGAAGGTGTCCATAACAGATTGCCCCAAGATTCATAAATTGAACTCCGCAACATGCCCTGCTCAGGCATCTAGAATACTTTGAGCTGAAAGCAATGAAATTTCTAGAAACTGAGGACAAGTTTTATCCCTTGCTTAAGTCCTTTACACTTCCCTAAGAGGTTGTCACTCCCTAAGCATTTGCCCTTTCCTAACTAAGGAAGTAATCATTACCTTCCTCTTTATGACTTAAATGAATGTATTTGAGGAAAGGAGTATCATTCAAGACCAAGTTTGTCTGTAAACATGTCCTCTCTATCTGAGACTCATATTTAGTCTAAGAGTAAAAGAAATATTTCCTCCTCCTTGTCATATGATATCTTCCCCTTCCTTCCTAAGAGGCTTAAGCTTCTCAACATGGAATTTGTACCCCTTTCTCCCTAACCAGAGTGAGCTATGCATAATCATTTTAGCTTTACTGTGCACATTATTATATCGATTGTGTTTCCTTTGCTAACTAGTCTGATGCAATTTTGATAACTTATCCAGCCCAAGAAGCATATAGAAGGGCAAGGGGTATTCAAATTATCGTTAACTTTAGTTCTCATTTTGTTTGTTGCTACTTCATGGTAAGATGAGATAAAGCGTGTATATTGATGGGTTGTTTCTTATTACTAAATGCTGTTGAAATGATTGTTATAATTTCATAAGCAGGAAAACAATTATATATAATTTATTAAATAATATGGTGAACCATTTAAATTTCTTCAAAATAAATGAAAATTCTATGTAGTCATATCAACCCATATTTGAAAAAAAATGCTTTACATCATAGCAAAATATTATGTTGAGTCTAGAATGCACAAGGGACTTTCTATTATCACCACCTTAGGACACAGATGGATTTCTTAAAATTTGCACATTTAATTATGCCTGTGGATGTGCTGCACAAAATCCCCTCACAATTGCTTATTTACTATACTTACTAAAGTGTTTAGATAATTATCCTAAGAAATATGCATACTTTTTTCTTCTTAAAGGATCAGATCAAAGTGCCCAGTGATTTAGCAATACCTTTAGGAAGTTTATTATTTTGTCATTATCCTAAGGTTATTCCAAGGGTTAACAAAGATTCTAAAGAGAACTTTCTTGTAATTTTTTTCCCGTAACTTGCTCATGAGACCAAGAGATTCTCTGTGGACTAATTATCAAGGAAAGAATAAAAGATGGAATAAATAATTTAGACTCCAGAATTAAGTAATCTTACTTTCTATAAAGGGAAGTGGGCATTCACATACTTGTAAAGTATGTCATGCTATTAAACTAATAAACAATTTAACAAGTTCTCAGAATACAAAGGCAATATACAAAAATCAGATGTATTCTTTTTTTTAAAGATTTTTTTATTTATGCATACAAGAGCTAGGGTGTAGGCCAGAGGTGCAGGGTGGGGGTGTGTGTGAGAAGATTCACTAGAGACAGAATGGAGAGCAGAACAGGCAGATCCACTGAAATACACTGCTGGGGGGAGCAGTGGGTGAGGCAGGAAAGGTCTGCTGCTCCATATGGGAGGCTCCCTGGCCAGGGATCGAACTCATGCTGAAGTGGCTGCTAATAGCTCATAGTGCTGAGACGTAACCCTTTGTGCCACCAGGGAGGCCACCCCAAAATCAGATGTATTCAATATATAAGTAACATTTAGAAATTAGATAGAATTGAAAACTTTCTTTGCACAATGAAAATAGGGAATTATTATTATTTAAAATATGTATGTGAAAGACCTATACACCTAAAACCTAAATAGAGTTATATTTGTAAATTGAATTACATTATTTAATATAAATTCCCTCTAAATTGAGCTAGATATTAAAAAGAATCTCAATCAAAATTCCAAAAGTTTTAAAAAAACGGTACATACTGATTATAAACTTATAAAGAAATGCCATATATTCCTAGAATAGTAAAAATACTTTTTTAAAAAATAAAAACAAAATTAGAGAATCTATCCCACCTAATTTCAAGATATACAGCTATATTATTGAATGCAAGACAGCTGGAATAGTCTCTGAGTATTCAATAGGATACAAGGAAATCTACATACTAGAAAAATTCCAGTGAAGAGTGACCAAAGAAGTATGTACAAAAATAAGACCTTAGTTCACAGAAGTATCTTATCTTTTAAAGCAGGGTAAGGGATTTTGATTGCAAAGTACCTTCTAATACTCTAACTCCATTTTAATATCTTTAAGCAAGTTTCTAGAGTAAAATTAAAATTGCAGAACTATTGCAGATTATACATATATCATTATATAAGAAGAGCAATTTCTATCTTAATTTTTATGATCCAATATCTATTTACCTAGAGTTAATTTTAGTGTTTTATCAAATATAAATTACAGTAGGTTCCTAAATACATAAACATATTAAAATACCACCTAGAATAATCTGAAATAATAGGAGCAAAGGAAAAAAATTGATTTCTAAATTAATAAAAAAAACTGTATGTTAGTTACAGGATTTTTGTTCTAATGACTTCCAAAGTCTTATTTCCATCACTGGTATAGTGTTTTCTAAAACTTTCCTCTAGTGCACAAAACTCAAAGGAAACATGTAAATGTCACCTGATCACTTCTGAAACCTCTTAATTGTCTAATTTTATCCTTATTTTTAGTGTGGAATGAGGGACAACCCAGGAGCCCCATTTATACACATTCTCAGTTGGTTCTGCCATCACCACATAGAGCCAAAATATACTTTTAGTGTTTATGACTGCAAATAGAAAAGAACTTCAATAAAAGTACTGTGCAAAAGAGATAAAAGAAAAGAAGACTATGGTTTCTAAGTGAAGCACCCAAAGTTACCCATCTCCTCATGGATAAATGTCCAGCCAAACAGGCTTGGCCCAACGCAGGGTCACTGAGGCCCAAAAGCTTGCCACAAGTCTAAGGCATCTTCTGGTGGGGACCCATAAAAAGAAGTAGAAGGGGCCAAGCAAGTCTGAAGGAAACGAACAAAATCAAAATTCATTGTCAACCTCCCCACAGGCCTTTCACCCGTTTCTTGTAAGTCTCTCCTCCTATGTTCCCCAAGCCCCTGGTAGAAGTTCAAGGCCAATAAGCAAGCTGCTTCTTCACGTTTCTCTGCTTCATGTGCCTCCTCCAGGTCTTCTCCAAGTCTTTCTCCTAAGTCCTTTTTAGCTTCCCCACTGCTCAGCTCTACCTTCCTTAGGTGGGGCAGGGAACCTGGAATCTCCCCTTTCTGCAGGGTTTACACTGTTACCTTGTCATTAACTTAGCATTTTATTAATTTCAATGTAAACCACCTGCTATTTTCTAAATCCTATTGTTTTGCTTTCACATTTCTACACATTTCTTTTCCCTTTCTTTTTCTAAAATTAATAAAGCACTCATTATTGCATCATTACCTTTACATAATTTGCTCTCAAAATTATCCATGTCTGTGCATTTCTATTTAAAATTTGCTGCTACTTTCTTCACAGTTACTTTGTATTATTTGGCTCAATTTTTTTTCTTCCTGAAATTCCATCAATGACAAATTGCTATCACTTAGATTAAATGCTCTCTTGTATCAGTAAATATCTAGGACCTTCTGTACTTTTGTGCTTTATATTCATTATTTCAACAATCCTGCTTTATAAAAACTCAACATGAGGCTTCCTATAGAGGTGAGTACTCGTGAGCTATCGCCTCATCCATCTGGGTCACTCTTCTCATGAAGTCATTCCTCATTAGGACTAATTCCTTCTAATGTGGCCACAGTGAACTGACAGTGCTGATTTGATCAGTTTAAGCTTTGGATTTCTTTGGCAGCTCTGACAGAAATCCAAACTTGCTGTCGTCTGGAAAATGTAGAAGCAGCAATTTGCAGTTCAATCTGGAAATAGATAGGAAGTTGGAAAAAAATATTTCACTATGACTTGTTCATGTAAGACAGAACAATTAAATCACTTATAAACTTTCAGTTATGATTTTATTTTGTTTTTCGGTATACTGTTATTAAATTTTTGAACTTTTCTCCTACTAATCTGTCTTACATTTATTAGTTTGTATGACTAACCTAAGAAGAGCCCAGATAGGGCAGGGTAGGGGAATTTTCCTTTATGTATTTCTAGATCTCTAGATCTGGATTTCTAGAAGAGATTTTCTGCTTCATCACTTAAAGACTGGTAAGCTTTTAAATGGCATTTTAGATAGTTTCCTTTCTCCTGTCATAAATGAATATTGTCTACAATAGACTAGTTGTTTGTGTTCCTCCCAAACATATATGTTGAAGTCCTATCATCCAATGTGACTATATTTGGAAATAGAACATCTAAGAAAATAATTAAGGCTTATTTGCTGTAGGGCAGAGAGAGGGGCACCCCAGAACCCCCAAACCTGCCCATTCTAAATAGGTTCCCATCAAGACAAAACATACTTTAGTGGGTAAGACCTTTAATGGAAAGGACATTTAATACAATTAGTATGCAACAAAGAAAAGGAGAAGAATAAAGTTTCCAAATCAAACACCCGAAGTTAACCATCCCCTTGTGGGTAAATGCCTAACCAAACATAGTTGTCTCAAAGCAGGGCTACTGAGTGCTGAAAGCCTGCCACAAGTCTAACGCACCTTCTGGCAGGGACTCTTCAGAAAGGGGCAAAAGGGGCCCAGTACAAAATCTAGGTAATAGTCGTCATTGTTAACTTCCCCACGAATCTCTGACCCACATCTGTTTGAACCAGCCTGGGACCAAAAAGCAAGCACAGCTTCTTCACATGTCTCTGTTCCATGTGCCTCCTCCAGGTCTCCTTCTGGCTCTCCATCCTTATTCCTTCCTTCCTTCTCAGTTTCCTTTCTAGTTTCTTCCTCTTCTTCCTCCTCAACTCCACCTTTTCCTAGGTGGGGCAGGGAAATTGGAACCACCTCTTTCCCTGGGGACCATCCTGTTACAAATAATGTTAGAAGGATACAGTCCTGATCTGATAGGATGAGTATTCTTTTCTTTTTTTTTTTTAATTACTTTTATTTTTGCATACCAGCTGGGGTGCAGGCCAGAGGTGTGGGGTGGCGAGAGGGTTCACCAGAGACAGAGTGGGGAGCAGAACAGGCAGATCAACAGAAATACACTGCTGAGGGGAGCAGGGGTGAGTCAGAAGAGGTCCACTGTGCCATGTGGAACTCTCCCCGGCAGGGCGTCGAACTCCTGTCGCCGCTGCCAACAGCTCCACAGTGCAGTGCTTAGCCGCTGCCCCACCAGGGAGGCCCTTCTTTTCTTTTTTAAAATATTTATTTTTATTTATTTATGCATACAAGACCTGGGCTGTAGGTCAAAGGTGTGGGGTGGGGAGGTGACAGGACTCACCAGAGACAGAGTGGGGAGCAGAACACGTGGATCTACTGAAATATATTGCTGAGGGGAGCAGCAGGCGAGACAAGAGAGGTCTGCTGTGCCATGTGGGTTAGCTCCCTGGCCAGAGATCCAACTCGGAGATGAAACTCTTGCTGCGATGACTGGTGATAGCTTGATAGGGCTGAGACTTTAGCCCCTGTACCACCAAGCAGGCCCATGGATGAGTGTTCTTATAATCGATGCTAAAAAGAGTTCCCCTCTCTCTTCAAATTAAGGAAAGGCCATGTGTGCATAAATGTTAGAAGGTGGTCACATGCAAACAAGTAGAGGTCTCATCAGAAACTGTCAATGTTAACACCCTGATCTTGGAATTCCAGCCCCTAAACTGTGAGCATATAAATTTTTGTTGTTTAGCTCACCTAATTGTTGCTAAATTATTGTGACAGCCCATGCAAACTAAGATAATGCCTTGAAATTCCTATAGGCTATTTTTCAAAGAATGGTATTTGGTTCAGACCTAACATCTGAGACCTTGTCCACTCATTTCATAGTTTTCCCCTATCATTTATGAAATTTATATGAAACATACATATATGTGTGTGTTTGTATATATAATAACATATATAGCAATGATAACCAGGAAAATTGAGAATTGCGTGTTTCAGAAGTCATTGAAATCTCTTGATTACCTGGGTTTGAACAGAGATTAGATCCCTTTAGCATTGTCCTTGGGCAGATTTAAGAAATCGCTAACATTGCTAGACATACTCAAGCACACGCAGAAATCTTGACTTTCTCACACAAAAGACAAGGCAAGGAAAAGGAAATTAAAGGAAAAGGTAATGAAAAGAGAGAGTGTTGTGAGCAGAATGAATGTTCTATATGTGATTGTATCTTTCCGCAATGTCAATTTGCAGTTTATCAAACTGACAAACAAATGGGTGATGACCTGTGACACATAAAAACTATCCAACCAACTATCTAACCTGATTATCAGAGTGAGTTGGGAGCACACAAAGCTATACAAATAGCAATCTATTAATTAGCAACAATAATTTGATACATTTATAAATCTAACATTCTCAAGCATCATCTAACAGAGCCAATTGCTAATGAACCAAAGTCCAAACAGATGAGGGTACTGGTCTAATCCAAGTAAGAGAGTCCAGGCAAAAATAATTACAGGCTGGTAGGATGATGATGTGCTCCTGTTTAACTAAGTGGACTAAATAAATCATGGACTGAAGAGTCCTGTCCAAACAATTTGGCTCACCACACTGACGATAATGTGCCCTGGTAGGCAAAAAACTTAGATCCTGACTAATGGTTATCTCACAGTTTCCTTGAGGGAGAAGGCCAAGAGCCCATTTGCTCATGTCTGGGCATAGCCTAACCCAGAACACGCTATGATAATGCTCTCCTCCACTCTGCCCCTTGTACTTACCCTTTAATATCTCCTCCTCCTCCCTTGAGAACCAAGCTAATTCTCCTTTCCAGCATTGGATTCCTCATGTCCAAGTCTCTCATGAAGCCTTGTCTGGTTCAATTACACCTCGTGCTCACTGATGAATTCATTTTCAAGAGGGCACATGATGTCGGTTTGGAGAGGTGTTGGTTTCAGAGAGCAGGGTCCTTGGGTTACCCCTGGGGAAAATTTCATTAGAGCTCCCCTTTCAGCGGCACATGGCAAGATTTCCTAGGTGAGTTTCCCCATGAGGCAGAGTTATTTAGTTATATTAAAAAGGGCAGATTTATTGTAAAAAGGGTAGGGAAGGGAAGGGAAAGAGGCTTGAACAGACACAAGTGGGCAGAAAGAGCTGCCCCTGAAAGGGACAGGTTGGCTAAAAGCTAAGCCTGTATGGTCACAGAGGGCCAGTCTTGGGAGGAAATCTGCCTCTGTTGCTTTGCGAAGGGTGAAGTTTAGTGAAAACAAACACTTGCGTGGTCACAGGTGGGCAGGAGCTCTGCTGCCTTTCTCCAGTGCAGAAATTACACTGAGATAGTCTTCTTTTCAGGAGGGGTTCATTCCTTTGTGGGGCTGCTAACTTCTGGTTAATTATTTCTAGGGTTGACATCTAAAGAATTTTTTTTTTCTATATTTGGTTTACTAGATTAATTTGAAAGGTCCTGTGATTTTTTTTTTTTACAATGACCCTTAATCTCCATATCTTCACCTGGTCTGCACCTCAGGTCTGCGCCTCCAGATACTTTTATATATAGCTTTACTGATGACTATGTTAATCGTTTCTAACCCCACCTCCAGCTTCTGGCCTGGTATGAGCCAGTTTCTGGTCTTGTAATGCCTCCTTCCCAAATTTTTTATTCTTAGCCTCCATCAGCATGTGACCCAGTCTTTTGGGTTGGGGATAACACAGGGAGAGGTGTTGTTGGGCTCAAAAGCTCTTCAGGTGAGCACAGTGTGGGAGTTTATTATGGCCAAGCTGTGTGGACTGCTGAGGAGCAGCAGTCTGAGGAGAGAGCTCAGGGCATGCCCAGCAGCATCTTAATGGTCCGATTCATGTAGAGGTGTCTGTGGTTTACTTGGTGTCCAGCTGCCAGGTTTATTTTATTCTTTTCAAAAATTTATTTTTTTACCTATGCATACAAGTTGGGGTGCAAGCCAGAGGTGTGGGGGGTGGTGAGAGGATTCGCCAGAGACAGACAAGGGAGCAGAACAGGCAGATCAGAAATACACTGCTGAGGGGAGCAGCGGGCAAGGCAGGAGAGGTCTGCTGTGCCATGTGGGAAGTTCCCTGGCCAGGGATCAAACTTGTGCTGCAGTGGCTCTGGATAGCTTCACAGTGCTGCAACTTAACCCATTGCGCCACCAGGGAGGCCCCAGCTGCCAATTTTATACTTTTAAATTTTTCTGACCAGGACCAGTGCATCTGGTTGTTCAGAAAAGGTTTTAGAAAGTCCACCTGTTGGTGTTCCCCTGGGGTACATTCTTATCACTATGTCCATGTGTCCATTTGGGTGCTATCTAATTTAAATCCCCAAGTGGCTTTGATTTTTGACATAGATGACTTCATTTTATATTTATATAAGCTACTTCATTCATAGTTTATTAAACAGTGTGACAGACCAATGTATATGTTTAATTTCATCCATTGCTCCTTATTCACACCCCCTAATATCTTTAGAATTTCCTGAATCATTTGAGCAATAGGAATATCTTTTATCTCCATTTCTCCAAGCCCTTAGAATTTATGGTTTTGAATAGGTATCTTGTTATTCTTAATGAGTCTATGTTAATGGAGGTAACTGTGAAAAGCACCTGAGAGAGAAAGCTGGTTGTCATGGGAACCTACAAGCATAGAGTTTGGGACTGATATCCCGGAAGGGGTGAGGGACTAGAGATCGAGTTCAACTGGTAAAGGCAGGTGATTTAATCAATCATGTCTAAGTAATGAAACCCCATTAAAAAAAAAAAAAAAAAAAGGAAGGACTGAGCTTCCAGTTTGGAGATCCTGAATATTTACTTTCACATGCCTCCTCACCAAACCTTAAACTCTAGGAACAAAGAAGCTCTTCCTGGTGGAACATGCCCTGTGTTTCTTTTCATCTGGCTATTTATTTGTATCATTTAGTATCTTTGTAACAAAGTGGTTTTCTACTGACCTTCCTGAGTTACATGTGGAACCATATACCCTCTGTAGGTAATGTCAGAATTAAGATGCATTATCGAATACCTTGCTGGTATCTGAGAGTTGCTTATTGGTTTGGGGAAGGCTTCACACACCTACGTGGAAATTGGGTCTAGGAACCCCACATAATGGATCAACAGTAACAAACAAAATGAATTTTCTAGGCTCTATGCATACTTGTTTATTGAAAATTGACATAATATGTTGTTTTGGGGTGTCCTCAACAGATGTTTCTTGATTACAAATTTCACATTGTTTACATACAGGGTGCTAGTAAGTCATTTATTGTGACAAATATATTAAATGGATACATGTAGCTTGCTGAGAATTTTTGATAAAATACAATAAAGTACAACTAATTTTGTATACTCTATTGCCCCAGGAAAACTATAAAGACATTTTGCTTTGTCTTTGTTCATTGGTTTCCTGTATGATTTTCTATTTGTAGTACTCTGGTCCTTTTTCACTTATCTCAATTTTCTCCACATTTCTATGGATTGGAATTTAGTTAATGAATTTTTTCCTTTTATAAAGTATTAGTGTTGTTATGACATAAATAAAAATCATCCCATACCCCTCTGGGTTCTTCTATGACTGGGTGAGTAAACAAAACAGCATCAGACAGGTTGGCAAAGGAAAAACAATCAATTTAATAACATGTAAATGGAGAATTCACAGGCTATAAATTCTAAAACATAATGAAGTAGATCAGGAATATTTTTCCTATGTTTAGTGTCCTGGGTGTCAAGGAAAGAAAGGATACTCACATGAGAGGGGGAGGGGAAGAAGAGGCATAAGCTCATCTTTATTCTGAGAGTTAAGATGAGAATCTCAGAGAGGATATGTTCACTGATAAGCCTAAAATTGGATGAGAACCTGCAAATTATTTTCTTCTAAGTATCTCTTCTTTGATTAGGGAGGGGTGCAGAATTTACAGGAACATAAACTCCTCATTGCCCTCAGGACCTTCATGCTGTCAACTCTAAGCAATCTACACTCTTTAAGTAGTAGACATCTTGAGGCACCCAACTGTATGACCTCTTGTTCCCTTACCAAGGTGACAAGAAGTCTACTCCGAGCATACTGAGAAAAGTCTACTTGACTCTTTTGGAGAGACTGATTCCGCAGTGTCTGCTTTCTTATAAGACACAGGCTAGAAGAATAAACTGATCTCCTGAGAAAAATATTTTGAAAACACATAAATTTGATGAGATTATTTAACAAGTGTTATATATCTTTTTGAAGATACTAAACATAATTTACAAGAAAAGTAACTTAAATAAACTAGATAGTTTTAATGTACTGCTTGTAACAACAAAATTCTAATGTGGCTTGAATTTCAAGAAGTGATAAAGATTGCTTTATTCGAGATATTTTTGTTAGACTCAACCCGCCCCTCTCTAGCGACAAGGGCGCTGTGAAGAATCTCGGCGAAGATGTGTGAACTTGGAAAGAAACTCACGTCCCCACTACCCAGACGGGCTGCCGCAGCCCGAATGCACCTGCAAGGCCACCAGCTCCAAATGGAGTTGCCCCTGCCCTTGGAATTCTTTCACCCCACATAAAAACCCAGCTCCCTATTTGATGGGTGCGACTCCACAGACCCCCGCCTGGGATCTGTGCACCTCGCCAGGAGTTGCTAATAAAGGCCTCTTTATCTTACATTCCCCTCTGCTTCATTGCTTCTTCTATCGCTCGACCTTAGAATTTTATTGCTCATTTAAGTTCACAGTATAAATATAAGCAGTAAAAAATTTAAAGGAATAAAATATAAATATGTTATGTAGTTTAATTATATATTTTTTAACCTAGGAATGTTTGCAATTATTTATGTTGCTGGTATGTAGAAATACAAGTAATGAATTGACTCAACTTTAGTGTTACCTCAAGATTTAATGTTTTTGCTGGTAAGCAGATAAATGAAAAGTAAATTTTGTTTAGGAATACAAGGAAAATTAGAATATATTTTAGCATTTTCTAGAGGGAAAAAGAAAGCAAAATAACAGTTTTAATTCAAAGATTGTTATAATTGATGTAATTTTCAGAGGTGTCTCTAGAAAGTATCACTGCTGGCTGGTAGTATAGTAGAACAAAGTAGACATTTTCAGTGCTTAATTATAGTTCATGTGATTAAGTGCTCATTTATTCAAGGAAAAGTTAACTGATCATTTATGCTATGTACTTTTCTTCCCTCTTTCTAGGATACAGATAAACGTAACCTTAGAATGATTTGATCAACAAAG
Organism: Scalopus aquaticus; assembly: GCA_004024925.1. NCBI lineage: Eukaryota > Metazoa > Chordata > Mammalia > Eulipotyphla > Talpidae > Scalopus > Scalopus aquaticus. The sequence goes on from PVIJ01011594.1 coordinate 16,022, forward strand.
CCAGCTCTGAATATGCACCCTCTGTTTAAGATGGTCACGCAGAAATTAGGAATCATTTTCATGTGTCATTTCTTTAGTAGATGAGATGGAAAATTAATGTAGATTAGAATTTCATAAAAATTTGGATTCACCACTATTTTATTATATAAGCTAATATTTAAAAATCAATTTAATTCCTTCTATGAATATGAAAAAAATAACCTAATGTGAATTACATTAGGTATTATTAAGAGACGTTCACTTATTTTTTCTATTATGATTCTTTGTCAATCTGTGTAATTATATAATCATATTAAATTGGTTAAATCTTTTCTGTCATAAGTTTAGTAAAGCAAAAAAGTGCTTTATCTTTGTAAAAGCCTTATAGAATGTCTAGATAAATGTCCTTCTGTTTATAGAATTTGCAAGGCAAATTAGTTTAAAAGAAGACAAAGTGGCAAATGACATACAAGAATAAGCATTCTTAATTGAACTTGTCAGTTGAAACTAGCAACCAAACAAATTTACTTATTCTATAATGCATCATAAATTATGTGTGATCACATTGATAAAATAGAACTTCTGTGAGTAGAAAAGAATTGAAGGTCCACAGTCTGTAATGAAGTGGATTAAATAATCACTAATTTGTCCTGATAAGAAATATCATTTTGTGTCAAAACTGTCCTACAAAAGGTATATTGTGTCTCATAATTAGATAGTGATAAATGTGTGCATAATAACCATGTGAAATTAAGGAGAAATAATTAGGCTTATCATATTTTAACTGAATGGCATCATTTGTGTGATAACGTCATCAAAATGTGGGGATACAAGGGAACATTCCCTTACCCATCTGGGTTCCTCTGAGACTAGACAAATGAATATATTATATCAGACATATTAGGAGGAAAAAAGTAATAATACACAATAGAAAACTTAAATAACTATGAATTTTAAGTAAAATGGGGGCAAAACAGGGGTATATATCCTGTGTTAAGGAACATGGAATGTCAAGGAGAAAGCAGAGATTTCACAGGACAAGGAAGAGATTACTTTACTCTGGGAGAGAAAGATGAGCTTCTCTAATAGAGAGGACATGTTCATTAATAAAATTACACCTGAATGATATTCCTAAATTATATTCTTCTAGTTCATAAAAAAGGAACAATGACTGTCTCTTCAATTAAGGGAAAGTCAGAGGCTGAGGGAATAACAATCCCTTCTTCAGTTAGGGAAAGGGAAAAATGACGAAAGGAAAGAGAAAAGTTTCTCCTTGGCCTTTAAGGTCATTTTTGCTTTCAAATCAAAATAACCTTCATTATTTAAATAATTAATAAAACTTGTCAGTTGAAACTAGCAACCAAACAAATTTACTTATTCTATAATGCATCATAAATTATGTGTGATCATATTGATAAAATAGTTCCTCCTGATTTCCACAAGGTCTCAGTTTACCTTAGATACACATATCAAGGTGCCCTGTTGCAAAAAGTCTATGCTGGACACGCAGAAAAGCCTTTCTGACCCTTTTAGGACAATTCTGTACAGTCCTTGTGTGTGGCTCTCAATTTCATTTATTGTTTCAACAAAGCCTTCACATCTTTTGAGTCACTTATCTATTGGACCACATTTCTTATTACTCATCCACTACTACTCTTTTTCATAAGTTAGTTAGAAAATAAAACTTATGTACTTTGGTTTAATACAATTTCTATGGAGTGGGGTGGAAATCTGGCAGCAAATAACAAAAATTGTCAATTGTGACTATTCCAGGATGAAATAATCCTACTTGTCGAATATCCCTCTACCAAATGAGCATGGTAGCTACTTAAGAAAATATTAGCCTGATTTCCAGAGATATCTGGGTAACCTCCCTTGTTCTAATTACTCTGAACTTAGCTCATAAATGTTCTTAGGTAGGGTGTCTGTGTGTGGGAGTTGAGAGATAAATTGTGCTTATACTGAGTAAACTCTGAAGTTCATGGCCTGTATATTATGCATTGTGTAAATTAGATTTGTATATTGTACCTGCCCCATTAAGTTGGACTCTAGGAAATATTCAAATATACTCATAAAGACTATATATAGTGAATTCACCTCACCTACTGAAATGTAGGCCTGACCTAAAGGAATAGTTATGTTTCTAAAAGTTCAAGGGTAGCTGTCTTTTTCACAGCTGTTATCCACTGTACTATATGCCTACTGGCTAGATGCAAATTCCTAAACACTTGCACCTCTCTTTGAGAACATTGCTGATCTCCCTAAAGTTAATCTTGAACACCTTTCTTCCTTACTATTCTTAAATAAGTAAGCATATTTTGACTTACACAGGCAGTTTCTGGGCCTAGGTTTTCTTTTAGTCCTTTTCTGCCATCCACATTTCTGATAATCATTTTCGTCAAGCAAAAGGATTTATGCAAAACTTCCAAAATAATTTTAACAGTTTTCTTTAGGAAATGAACTGGAATAATGATGAGAAAAGAGATGATATTGTGGTGACTGGTTAAGATGCATATCTTGAGATACATAAGATGTGTATGTTGAGATTAGTGAAAGGGGAAAAGTGTAGGAGTGTGGGAAAGATAAAAATATTAAAGCTTTATGATGCCTGTGTTATATACCATAATCATAATGCCTATTAAATATAACAATGTGTCTGTATTAATATATTATTAGTACCACATTAATAATGTAGTGAAGCAATTTTAGTCTCCTTTGGGCAGGAAAGAGAGAAAGCTACTAAGTTCTCACTGATACTCTACTCTCCAGGTCAAGCATACAGAAATATCCAAGGGGTATAATGCAAAGTCCAGTTCCTCCCAGAACATAGAACCAAGGCCATAGCAAATAATAAACTAATGACTTATTCCCAAGGAGGAGAAAATATGCTAGAGACAAACTATTGGGAGGTTATGTTTCTCTTGATTCCAACATTTGAATGATTAAGGGTCAAAAAGCTTATTCCTTTAAATAATAGATTGGTAAGAACTGTATGATTTTTACAAGATTTCAATTTGATGTGGCATCAGTGCATGTTTTGTTAAATCAGAGTGGTTAGTGAGGGAGGAACAAGACTCTACTCTTTCCATTATTGAAATTGTTTTAGCTGGGAACTCATCATATTTTACATTAAGGGGAAATTTGCTCAAAGATCCCACTATAGAAAAACAGAAAATGCTTTTGAAGTAGTGTGAACATTAAAATTGAGAGTAATTTTTGAATCTATAAATAACAATTTTCAAATGTTATAGGGGCAAAAATCATGCCTTTTATTCTGCTTTTGAAATAATCACTGCAAAATTCCCTACTCATGCACTCCAATGAGGACATTCTAGGCTGTCTATTTGCTGGTTTATCCTGCTTGGGTGCAAATAAAAGAAAATATAATTCTGACCTTAAATTTTAAACCTTAAAATTTTAAAATCATTTTAATAGTGAGGCAAAGGACTGGTTCGTTTTCCTTAACATAGAAAACTAATCAGGATTTAAGAGGGATGTAATAATGAATATTTTTTGGATATGTAAACTTTGCATATCCAAAGAATGGTATAAAAGAGTTGACAATATAGGTATAAGGTTTCAGTTGTATTTGGAATAAGTGATCATAGAAATAATAATTCAGACCAAGATAATGAATAGCATCTCTCAGGAAGATTGTTTTAAAGAGAGAGTGTTATAAAAATTCTTATTCTTATCTCAATATGTTGACATAAAAGAAGTCTACTTGAGAATTGAAAGTCAGAAATAGAATTTAAGGAGAAATGAAGAATTAACAATGTGAAATGCCACTAGTAATTAAAGTAAGATGAAATTAAGAGTGACCATTTAATAATAAGGAAGTCCTTGCTTACCCTCATGATGGTAATTTCCTTGAATTGGTGAGGGTGAAGGCAGACAATGGACAGTGAGAAATTATCAGAAGTAGAAGCAGATGGAGAGAGTGATTACAGATAATTTTAAAAAATAATTTGCTTGGGAGGGAAAACAGTGAGAAAAAAAAGGAAGTATAGGTTCAAACTATGTCGATAACATTTTTAAATTTATTCTTTCACAAATAGTGAGTATATTTAAATACTGGTTGAAAGAATGTATAGAGATAAGAGGTTGATGAATAAGAATAAAAAGGCATCTGTTTGGCTGGACATCATTACTACATAGTGCAAAATGAGGGATAATAATGCGAACATTAGGGGTTTTTTTTTTTTACTTTATGTCTATAAATTACAGGTGAGAGGAACGGGAACAGGTAAAGTATTTGCAAAGCACACTGGTATTTGGATTAATGTTTAAAGCAAGTGGCTCTCAGTTGGGACAAGTATTTTGGAAGATAAATAAAAGACATGAAAAGAAATTCTGAGGAGAATTTTCTGGTAGCATAGAAGACTAGCTTTAGTATAAAGAACATAAAAATGTGATGGCATGACTACCTCCAGTAGTATTCAGCTGCTGAGCTATAGAAATGATGAACATTTGGTTAGTTTCAGTGTTGTGGCTTTAGTCAGGAAGGAAAACAGGAAACCATTGGGAAACAATTAGATGATTCTGACCAGAGGGTGGTTAAAACAATGATCTACTTTACTTAAAGGAAGAAAGTAAAGACAAAAAGTTCTATTTTCTAGACAGAAAATGGAGGAGTAAAGGAGTGGAATTTTTACTACCTAGAAGATGACAGCAAAGAATATAAAGAGGAAAAGAAGGAATGGGGAGAGGGGCATAAGGAGGTAGAGGAAAGAAAGAATAAAGGAAAAGTAAATCATCTACAATGTAGGTAACTGGGTCAGAAATCTGAAAAGAGATATGAGCAGAGCGAAGGATGTCTACATTTAATATTTGCAAGTGGTTTAAGGTACAATATTTGCACATTCATGAAGGTAAATGAAGAATTGTGTGGAATTGCAAATCCACACAATGAAAAAGTAAAAAAAAAAAAAAAAAAAGTTCAAAGTTCCAGATTTCCCTAGGTGATTTATTTGTCCTAGGGAAGAGAGGGAAGCCAGAAATTTGATAAAACCAAAAGGCAACAGTGTAGGAGCTAATGTCTGGAGCTGGGTTCCGGGAGGCAAAAAACCTTCACCATTGGTATTAGAAATATTCTTTGAAAATATCAGACTACTGGCCTAGCCTAGGAAAAAGGAACATTATAAAGAACAGAGAATTGTCTTTATTCACAAAGCAGAGTTATAGAAAGAGTCAAAACAAAGACTAGAAATTATCACATCATCTGGAATTTCCTCAGTATCATTTATCCATTCCTTTTTCTGCATTTTCTCTATTCTTCTCTTGAAAACTGCTTTCTCAGTTTCCTTACCCAACAAGAGTTGACAACTTAATATCTCTTATAATCTAGTAATTAGTCCTGAGCTTTAAGAGATGGATGCATTGAGGTATGAAAATTCCTCTTTAAAATAATTATCAAAATAGTACATTGATAATGAACAAACTTTTGAATTCATATCTAAATGTGAAATAAAAGTTTAAAAAAAATTCCCAGTTACCAGATTAAGAAATAGTCTAAATGAAATGGATCAATGCCCTCTGAAAATTGTGGGTGCCTTGGGGCACTTGTGATGTCAATATGAGGTAGAAGCTGAAATGAGAGCTCTACAAAAATAAAGGATTTTGAAGAATCATACCTTTAGTCCATTTGTGTGTAAATCCTACCAGCTGGAAAAAGGTTATTTTAAAGGAAACTTGTCTGATATTGATCTCAGATCCAAATAGAAAAAAAAATAAATAAATCCCTTCTCAGAATTCTTTAAAAAAATTCCAACCTCACAAATCTTAAGAGTTCAAATATACACTCCTGTCTGGTACAGCAAATTCAAACCAGTAGTTATAGTTAAACGATCATAGGTTATCTTACTTTGGGAGATGCAAAACTCATATTTCTTGGAAAAAATGTGTTAGGATTCATAGAACTTGTTCAAATAAACATGGATTCAGTAAGAAGCAGAATAATGCAAATAATACAAGAAGAGTGAAAGTAATAATCAAATAAAAAACTCACATTTACAATGATCCCACACCTTGAAATTTCAGACACAAAATATAAGAATAACTAAATAAATGAGGAAATAGAGAACAGGTAAAGTGTCTTTACCAAATGACCATGAAGATTGGAAAAAGAACAAATAGAATTTTTTAAAATAGTAAGCATAATAATTGAAATTTATCAAGAGAAAATTTATCAAGAGAAAACAGATGAACTGGAAAATACCTGAATAAATTACTGCTAAGTCAGTTCAGAGAGACAATAGCAACTACAAAGATAAATTAATGCTGGTGGAAGACGAAATAAGATCTGACATATCTTCCAAAAATATTTAAAAAAAAAGAAAAAAGATGAAGTAAATCACAAACTGATTTCCAACATTATAAAACTAGTTTAATCAAGACAGTGTAATATTAAAAAAGTGACAGATTAGTAGATTGATTAGTAGATCAATAGGAAAAAATAAAAGTCAGAAATAGACTAACACATAAGGCTTTTTCACTGTAAATATTATTAAATGGAAAAATGTTCAAATAGTCTGTATTACAAATTGAACTGGCACACTGGGTATCTATAGGCAAAAAACAAAAAACAACAAAAAAGAAAACTTCAATTCATAACTCATACAATCTACAAAATTTAAATCAAAATGGACCATAGAGTTCATTAAAATCATGGAGTATATGGTGGGATACGCAGAATAAAATGTCTGCTACCTTGAGTTAGGCAAACATTTTTTACAAAGTGTTTTAAAACACAATATACTAACTAATAAGAATTATACTTCACCAAAATTAAGAGTTTATGTTGCTCAAGAGACATTTAACAATTCAAAAAGATGAGACACAGACTGGGATAAAATATTTGCAAACTACGTAACTGAGAAAAAACATGTACGCAATGGCCTATATCTCCTACTAACTTTCTTAATTGGAAGTCTGTTTTATCAGACATAAAAATAGCTGTTCCTGATTATTATTATTTTGGTTTCCATTTGCTTGTAAAACTGTCTTCCAGCCTTTTACTTTACATCTATGCTTGTCTTTGTTGGTAAGGTGAGTTTATTGTAAACCGTAGAAGGTTGGATTGTTTTGAGATCCATTTAGCTACTCTGAATCTTTTGACTGATAATTTCTGGCTATTTATTTATTTATGCAAGAACTGGTATGTAGGCCAGACATGAGGGGAGTGAGAGGATTCACCAGAGAAAGAGTGGGTAGCAAAACAGGTGGACTTACTGAGATACATTGCTAAGGGGAGCAACGGTGAGACAAGAGAGGTCTGCTGCACCATGTAGGTTAGCTCCCTGGCCAGGGATTGAACTCAGGCCTTAGAAGTGATAGCATTGAGACTTAACCCCTATGCCACCAGGGAGGCCTTATTTCAGACCATTTATGTTTAAGGTGATTATTGAGACATAAATGCTCATTGCCATTTTATGTTAGTTTGCTTTTGTTTGTGTTGTCTTTTTTATATTTTGAGGATTCTCAGATGTGATGTTTTGTTTAAGTCCCATTCCTATTGCCTTATGCATTACTTCTATTATTTTTTGTTTGAGATTCTATTGAAGTTAGTATATGATGAACTATTTGTATGACCCATTGGATATGCTGGCCTCTCACTCCTGATGGGTCACATTTTTACTTTCCTTTTACTCCTTCATGTTAAGTAATTTACATGTCTATCATTGTCTTGATGTTTATTATCCTATTGTTTTGTAATCCCTTTAGAATTTCTTTCATGTGAGGCTGTTGGTTTTGATAAAATCTCTTAGTTTTTCTTTTCAGTGAAGCTCCTTATTCTTCCTTCTGTCTTGAATGTTAATCTTGTTGGGTAAAGTGCTAAAAATATTTTTCTTTAAGTACTTTATATGTCTTCTTCCAGTACCATGCTAATAATGTTTCTACTGAAAAGTCTGCTAACTGGTTCATGTTCTCTTAGAGGTTAGTCTTTTTTCTCTTGATGCCATTATTATTATGTCCTTGTCATTGGTTTTCAAGAGCTTTATAATTTTGTATCTTGGTGAGTGTCTGTCTGGTATTCTTTGTTTGGAAATCTTTAAGCCTCTTGGATCACAACATCTGCTTCATTTCTCTGATTGAGATTTTTTCTTTTTTGGTTATTAGTTCTTTAAATAAATTGTCTATGTTGTTTCCCTTTCTCTTCTTCTAGGACCCCTATGATAATGATGTTATTTCCCTTTAAGTTATCCCAGAAGACTCTTACACTATTTTCATTTTTAACTCTTTTCATATAATAGTGGATATGGGGGTCACAGGGTGAGAGTTGTTCTTTCTTTTGTAGCCCAGTCTTTCCCTTGGATTATTGATCTTGTTATTAGTAAGTTCTTGAGCTCTAATTGGTTTAAGCACCTCTTTGTTTTTATTTTAGCCCTTGAATAGGTGGTAACAGGTGTTTTGGGTATCTCAGTCTGGGCTTTCAGTAATAGACTCTTGTAAATGGAAACTCAGATGCTCTCACCTGATTCAGGCTGTAGCTATTCTTTATTGAGAGTCTCGGACTCAAGCCAATAGTCCTCACTCTGCATCCCCACCTCCCCGAAGCTCTCCAGCCGTGCATCCTCTATGCTGGCCTCCAGCTTATAAACCCCCTTATTCAGTGCAGTACAGGGTCTCAGGAGCTCTGAGATTGGTGTGTGCCCAAGTCAATATCCATAAGGGACTCTGTATGCAAGGAGCTCACCCCCTCTTGTGGGTTTTACTATCCCATTAACATTCTAAGTAAGGTTCACTTAAAGTGTTTTGAATACTTTTTTCCAGGTTGATGTTCCCAGTCATCTGTTTTTCCCGCAAGGATTTTCTGACTTTGTTTTATAGCAATTTAGTTGTGACTCTGTGGAGGAGGTGAATGTCTTTACTCTGCTCCCAACTTGTCAGACCTCTGAAAAATACTTTTGATATGTTAAGTGTGGCATAACGGCATTACCTTTGCCTTTGGCTCATTTGATAATTTTTAATTGAGTTAGAACATCAGTCAGAGAAACTGGCAGATCTTTTGGCAATTTCATGAGGCTAGAAACATAGAAATCAGAATTTGAGTCAATGAAAATATTCAAGACCTATGGAAAAGGAAGATTTCAGAGAGAGAGAATATAATTTTTAATCCTTAGCCATTTGTGTATCCTTACACTATTACACATGCCAACAATGTAAGAAATCAATCAGAAATAGCTGGAAAGTTGAACTAAATTTATGTACTACTTGATGTATATGTGAATATAAGGGAGAAGCAAGCAAAAAAAGTCTGATGAAAACGCTCAGTTAGGAAACCTGGAGAGATTTATGCCTTGAAATCGATACAAACCAATAAATAAAATAACCACTGAATAGAGGGTTAAAGATCAGATTGTACTCATCAGTATATGAGACTGGTGAACTAGAAGTCATTAGAAAATACTCAGACTAAAACAAATGAGAACTAAAGAAAAATAATATTGATAAAGAAAAAATTTATAGTACACATAGAATGTCTATGATAGCTCTAGGAGAAGATTCAGAAACAGAAGCAAAATTTGAAGAGTTAGTGACTGAGAACTTATTAAAACTGATAAGGGACACCAAACCACAGATACAAAAAATACAATACATTGGGTAGAATGTATGTAAAGAAATCCTACAAGTCACATCATTGGAAAACTTCTAAAAACAAAGTTTTTAGACTCTTCAAAAAATGAAAATAGAAATTCCAGATGATCCAATTACCTCTTTCTAGATATTTACCCAAATACAAAAACACTAATTTGAATAGATACATGCAAACCCATTATCACAGCATTATTCATAATAGTGAAGTGACAATTGACAGATGACTGGGTAAAGAAGTTGTGGTATAGATATGCATGGATTGCTACTCAGTTATAAGAAATAGATGACATTCTATCATTTGCAACATGATTGACTTAGAGGGCATTATGGTTATTGAAATAAGTCAGTTGTAGAAGGATAACACCTATGCTTTCACTCACAGATGATTTATTAAAAATAAATTAACTCATTTAAAAAAAAATTGACCAGGAAAAAATGACACATTACTTTCAAAGAAGTAATAATGATATATTACTACCCAACATCACAAATAAAAGCATAGAATATTTAGAATTTTTTCAAACTAGAATTGTAAGCCAAATGACAAAGCCCTTTAGAAATGAAGTTGTGGGGGCCTCCCTGGTGGTGCAGCGGTTGAGCTCTGGCTGTGGAGCTGTCAGCAGCACGCGATGCAAGTTTGACGCCCAGCCGGGGAGAATCCCACATGGTGCGGCAGACCTCTCCTGCCTCGCCCGCTGCTCCCCTCAGCAGTGTACTTCTGATCTGCCTGTTCTGCTCCCCACTCTGTCTCTGGTGAACCCTCTCGCCGCCCCACGCCTCTGGCCTGTGCCCCAGCTTGTATGTAGAAATAAAAAACTCTTAAAAAACAAAGTAAAAGAAATGAAGTTGTGATAAAGGCAGTTTTAAATAAATAATACTTGGGAGATTTCATTGCAAGTATATAAGTGTTAGAACAAAACCCAAAGTTTTTTCCTTATTTTTATCTTAGTGAGAAGGAAGAGCATCCTAGGAGCAAATATAAAAGCAAATGAAAGAACGAATAGCTGACTAGCAATGGAACTATATCTTGACAATTATCTATACAAAATAAACAATAGTTCTGTACACACACATATACTTGCAATGCATTTTTAATGCAAAAAATAATATCACAATAGAAAGAGGATGTAAAAGGCACAACATTTCTGTGTTCCTAACATGATTTCTAAAACATTAATGATGCATAAAGTAATGCAACAAGAAACAACATAAAAAAATGTTTTCTTTATAAGCTTATGGCAGAGAATGCTAAATTTATCTTAATATTCCAATGAAAAGTGAAGAAGAGCTTAAAATGGAGGACAAATTAATGAAATATTCAGCTCACAGATATAAATCTGTGTACAGTATATTCAGATGGCATGATCTTTTTATGAAATCCATCTAGTCATAATATACTTACTATTTGAAATTAAGTCATAATCATGATATGGATTTCACAGCAATCACATATTCACAATTTTTTTTTTCCTACAAAGTCTAAAGCCTGTCACTAAAAGAATATTTTGAATTCTATGAAATATTAGTCTTCTGAATTAATAGCCCTAGCGCTAGTGTAATAGAACACCAACTGTGGAAATAGGGAATATCGTTGAAGTTGAAGCATTGAAAAAGTTAAGTTGGAGGAGCTGGGCTTTGAAGTTCAACAGTCCCAGAGGGCATTAATATATTGCAAAACAAGGCATTTAGAAAATTAGTTTTAGATGAACTTCAGGATTAAAGTCCACTTTTTCTTCACTTGAGGCGAAGAAGTTCAAATAAATTGTCCAAGTTCACAAAACTAAATAATAGAATGGAACTTTTAGGAACTGATGTTCTTAAGATTTACTTTAAGTCTTAGAAATAAATTGTTATGTAACAGCATGTAAGGTATATTTCCATTAAAATTTAGTAAAACATTAATTTCAAGTAAAATTATTAGACTGAATTCAATTGCTATTTGAATGAGGTCATCTAGGAACTTAAATTTAATAATCTATTTTCAAAGAACATAAATAGTTTTGAAATACTTTTAATATGTTCTAAAGAAATAAGTATACTACATATACACACATCCAACCAAACATGCTAATTTAGAGTTTCAGTTGAAAATTATTATTCTTACAATACATATGACACATCTTGCTATTTTCTATTGTGTTGCATTTTTTTCATATAAAAATGTATGTTGTATTGCTCTAATGTCATTACAGGATGTACTGAAAGCTTGATAACTGCAATTTAAGAAACAGTGCTTCAGATATCATCTCTTCTCAAATTGTTTCCTACATGCAACATGTCTTTTTTTTTAATTTAGATAACATAAATTAACTATAAAAATAATGTGAGAAAAGAAAAAAAATTTAGAAAAAATAGTAGAAATTATAACCTGTAGTACTAATTGTAAAAATAACTTCCCTCTGTAGGACACATAAAAGTAAGACTGGAGTAGTTTTATTATATATATGATACAAATATACGTATGTATGTGTTGGGTGTGTTTGTATGTAATGTATATAGTGTATATATGTCTTAATGATTTATTTAAAACAATTGTATTAATTAAGCTATAAAGAAGGAATTTATTGAAATTTCCTACTTTATTAGGACTAAATATCCCAGAATGTACAAGCTATCCCTAATTTCTTACATTAATATATAAACGTTTTTTGCAGATTTCTGTTCACAAAGTAAGCAATAATAAAATTTCTTAGGAAAAACATTGGAACTGAGAAATAGAAGCTAAACATTAACAGATCATCTTTTATGTACCATATACTGCTTCTCAAATATTATATTAATAAGGCATATATTGATAGCAACAGTAGAAAGATTAGCACTAATCCAGTTACTTTTCTTTTGAACCGGAAGCTAAACTACATAATTTTTTTTTTTTGGTCAAATGGAAAGTTCTCGCAAACAAATTTATGGAAAGTAAATGGGTCACCTCTATTTTAGAGTAGTGGAGAGCAAATGTGCCTTCCTCATTCTTATTGTTTGTCCTTTTCATACTGGACTATGCTTAAAAAAACCTAAAGCCATATATTAAAGTACAGTGAAACCTGAAACTATGTAATTGCAGATACAGACCAGACTCCTAACTCTTCCTCTCTCCTGCTTCTCTCTCTCTCCCATCTCAGACTCTAGTGTCTCATGCAAACACACATCCATGTGCGTGGATGCACACACACACACACACACACACACACACACACTTTTAATCTGCAATAGACATTTATGTAAATAAGACAATAACAGTCACTGAATATTTGTTCGTTATGTGTTATATACATTTGTTAATTCCAAATTAATAAAAGGTACTAATGTTCTGAGATGTTAAGTGATCAGATATTTGAGTAATCCTAACCATTGGATTATATTTTTTTTGGTCAGTTAATTAATGATAATCTGTAAGAGTGGTTATTCTTTCAGAGAAATGTTTGTAGATATTTTTTCACACTCCTTTTAAAAAGAAAACTCATTAATCAATGCTTAATTTCACTGTGTAAATTCCACTAACAAGAAGAAAAAGGGCATTTATTAAACTATAAGAAATTATTAAAGGTCTAATCATAAAGTATTTCCAAAATGTCACTTAGATAAATCCTCCACATTATGAATCAAAGCACAACAATCTAAATATTATTGACCTTTACAATGGCAACAAGAATCATGAAACTAGAGTCATTAGGGTAATTTTAAGAAACTAAAATTGTGTAACATTTGCATGAAATGATATTTTTGTGATTTATACATCTAACCTCATTTGTTTGTCATTTTCTGTCTGTGATGTATTTTTGTATGTTTTTTGAAATAATACTTGTCTAATGAACTGTAAAGTGATGTATCTCCACTAAAATGAAACTCAGAAAATAATGCAATTAATTTAATTTTCTTCAACTATATTATGTGATTAAAGCTATCCAACGTTACCCAGAAATCTATAACAACACCAAAAGTTGGAGATCCTATACTTCCAAAATACAAACAACAATATAAACCAATGTTACCTCAATAAAAAAATAAAAAGAAAAAGACAATGTGGGAGTTCTTTTGTTATCAATCAAATATTAAACTGTTGATTTTAAAATTAGAATCTGTTGACATAGGACCTTGCAGATTTGTTTAGAAAAAACAAATGAGATTTAAAAAAAATAACAATAGACATACTATTTTTTACTTTGTCTATCTTTACAATATTGACAGTTCTATAGAAAATTGTCAGCACTTCACTCTAACCAAGTTTCTGGGAAATTTTAGAGAGCTTGCTATTTGGTTTTTGAAGAAAACATTATACTGTGATTGCTATGTTTATTAAGTCTGAAACTTGGAAAAATAGACACAATCTTTACAAAAATCTAAACACGGTTCTTATTTAGCTAGGTGTGTCGAGAGATGCCATAATGACTTTGGGTGAATAAAAGTGATACATTTTTTTCTTTGCTGAATGCTAAATCAATATCTGGATATTTGCAATTCTGAAGGATAACATACTTGAGGTAGAATCCCAGTGTTCTGTGAATGATATGTATCAGATTGATATGTATACAGATTTTCACCTGTATAAAGCAGAAAGACCAACATTCAGTGGTTTAATCATTGATAAAAGGAATTACCGTTGTAAAGATTGAGCCCAAGATAAATCACTTCTAAGACTGTTTATATTAGTGACTCAACAATATCATCACTGTTCCAGATTTTTTTCAATTTTTCCCACTTGTCCATCTTAAATTTGTTAAAGATTGTTGGCATACTTGTTCCTTCATGGTAACAAGTGGGAGTTGAATGCTAAGCATTATACCCTGGGAAGAGAAGAAAGAAAACTAGAAGAAGACAAGAATGTATAACTGTTCCTCCTCTCCATTTTTAAGAATTATTGACTCTTTATAAGAATGCTTACAACAGCTATCGTTATAATTAACCAGAATTTTGTCAACTTTTCTTTTTTTAAGGATTTATTCATTTAAATTTATTTATATACACAAGAACTGGGGTATAGGCCAGTGGTGTGGGAGGAGAGAGGATTCACCAAAGATTCAACTGCCTATCTTAACTTAATCATCACCAAATAGATTAGGATTAATATTTTATGACCGGTTTAGACTAATCAAGGTTCACCTAAGGTTTAGAAGAGACCAATCTCTCTTGAGGGTCTCTCTTTGCGGATCTTTATGGTTTAGAAGAGACCAATCTCTCTTGAGGATCTCTCTTTGTGGATCTTTGTGGTTTAAAAGAGACCAATCTCTCTTGAGGATCTCTCTTTGAGGATCTTTATGGATCCTAAAGTCAAATGTAGTGGAGATTCCATTAAGTCAATGAAAAGGATGACTATAATTCAGGCATCCAGCATTGCCTGACTTGGAGTATAATCAATATTTTAAGAATAGATAACTTACAATTTTGGGGGTTGTCAAGATCTTCTATCATGTTTGTATGTTATCTTGTCTTAATTTAGATTTTTGTAAAGAAGTAAATTATTCAAGAGATTTCCTTGAATTAGGTTATGGTTGTTATTGCCTGAAGATAATATTAGAATTTTTCCATTGTATTGGTTCAGAAGTAGCCTAATGATGAATAATTTGATGTTACATTTCATTTTTCCGAGTGGTCAAATAGAAAGATTCCTTAAAATTGGTACTAGTAAGGTTAAGAGGAATGTATATTATGACTACCCCATCGAAATATACCTTTAATGGCACAAATGATCATTTAGTATCCTGAAAAATGCAAATCTCGGTGTTACACAGTGCCCTGAATTTGTTTCAGTTACTAAACACCGGAAATCAGTAGAGTAGTAGCAGATATCACTAATTGCAATCTCAATTTTCATTCTCTCCCTTTTTTATTCTTAGAAGGAAATAAAGACTCCAATTACACTCTCTATATCCTTGGCTCTCTTGCAGATTTCTGTGCCTATGTGAAAAAGTTCTGCCTAATGATGCAAGCAGAAATTATTTGGTGGAACTTAATTCCTCAAATTGGGAAATGGGAGCAGAAAACGTGTGAGTGTCTTTTTTAAAAACCTTTTCTCTTTCTTATATTAAGTGCATACCTGGTGACTGGAACTCCCACTGTTTTGTTAGACAGAAGGGATCTATGCAGAAAAAATACAAAGATGACAGAACAGAAAGATAACTGGGCCCCAGTGTCGAGAAGCCCTGTATGAACACTGGTATTCCCTTGTGAAGTCATTTTATTAATGTTGACAAAAAGAATAAACAAAAAAGTTTATATTTTGCAGTTTTTTCTTGTCTTTGGTCATAGCAGATAAATGTAATCCTAGCTGTGTTTCTTGTGACTCTGTAAATTCGTACCATGAGACAATTTTTATATTAGTAATACAAATAGCAATAGTGATAAATATTTCTGTAATGACTTCACCTGAATATGCCAACGATATTCTCAATTCACAAGGTAATGGGAGAAAAGTTAAGTTACATGCCACTTGCATTTAGAATTTGCAAAGACTTCAGAACTTTAAAATTGAAAAATGTTATTCATTTATTCATAATATGTATATTGTGATACAAAATATGTATATTGTGATATATGTGATTCATAATATGTATATTGTAATACATAAATTAATTTTTCTTGTTTCTCCATAAATTTAAGACCCAGGTGCTTTAATATTCTTCATAAATAAGTCAATGACTTTAAACCCACCTCAATTATTTTAATAATATTTTATTATTTAATTGCTACATTTCATTGCAACATATTTCTAACAAGAGAGCAAAGAAAAGATCTTATATTTTGAGTGTCTTAGTGATCACCTAAATATGTTACATAAAGCACTGTATCTTTTGAACACTCAATAAATATTTGAGTATAATATCTCTAACTTATTGTATTAATTTTTTTCTTTAAGGTATTAGCCTTCCTAGTCTAAATTTCCTGTTACTGGATGTTTATATGTAGATGAAAGTTTTGTTCTCATGCATAATATTAGGAAGGATAACATTGTCCATAAATATTTGATCACGTGATTATTTCCTTAGGATAATTTTCTAAAAGGATAATTGGACTAAAAGACATGAGTTATTTTAATAATGTTAACATACAGTGCCAAATTGTTTTCTAAAAATTTATATAATTTTGTAAATCACTACTACAACCTAAACAACATACATACATTCCAATACCAAAACAACATTTCAGTCAATATATCTCGATTTGATTAGACATCAATCTATAGATTGAAATTTCTAACTGAACCCAAAGAAAATAAACTCAAAGAAATCCATGGCACATCATAATCAAGATAGTGAAAAGTGTTCAAGATAAAATACCAAAAGCAGCCAGAAAAAAAAATTATTCATTTCCTGAAAGGGGATAAATATGTGAATAACAATAGATTTCTTTTTTTTTAGATTTATTTATTTATGTATACAAGTTGGGTGTAGGCCAGACATGTGGGGTGGTGAGAGGATTCACCAGACAGAGAGTGGGGAGCAGAACAGGCAGATCAAATGACATACACTGCTGAGGGGAGCAGCGGGTGAGACAGAGAGGTCTACTGCTCCATGTGGGAAGCCCCATGGCCGGGTAGCAAACTCATGCTGCAATGGCTCTGACTAGCTTCATAGTGTTACACTTTACCCGTTGCACCACCAGGGAGGTCCCAAAAATAGATTTCTTGTAAAAAATCATAGAGAACAGAAAGAAGTGACACAATATTTAAAAAATTTTAAAGACAAAAATCTGTTAACTTGGAAATAATAATCACACATTGTCAGAATGAAAAAAAAATGGCTATCTACTAGTCATGGTTATCTAATAGAAAATCACATTGAATATATTAAATTCAATAGCTTAAAAGAAAGTTCTCAAAGTACTCACTTATACTTTTATCTGACTATA
This sequence comes from Scalopus aquaticus, assembly GCA_004024925.1. Classification (NCBI taxonomy): domain Eukaryota; kingdom Metazoa; phylum Chordata; class Mammalia; order Eulipotyphla; family Talpidae; genus Scalopus; species Scalopus aquaticus. The sequence goes on from PVIJ01011594.1 coordinate 33,440, forward strand.
TGTATACATAGCCAAATAAGGAAAATCCAGTCTTAGAGATAGCGGTTTGGCTCCATAACATCAAGATGCCCTCTGAGTATGTTTCAAATTCCTCTTCTTATATGACAGCTTTAAAAGGTCAAAAAACTATTCATGGCATATAAATACTGATTGGTGACCTATATTTGAATATACAGGATTGTTTACTAAGTTCATCTCTAAATAGAAAGTTCATTGTCAGCCACAGACAAGTTCTTTCAGAAAGCTAGTGGTTTCTTTCTGTGAATGTACTAAGATAATGTTTCCCTCTCTCTTTTATGATGGGGATGTTTGAAAATTGCAATTCCCTAATGATTTACTGGTTCTCTAAAGATTTTTATTTTAAGTCCCTTGTTACTATAATTCTATTTTTCCCATTTTGGAATGTATAGATAAATCTATAGATATAAATATAGGTAATAGATACAGGTAGATATAGAGATATAGATACATTGTAGATAGATATAAATATATAGGTATATAGATTTATAGTTTTCCATAAAGGATGGCCTTTAGATATAAAACTTGAAGTCATAAAAAACAGAAGAAAATGGGCAAAACACTCCATTACATTGGCTTCAATGATGTCTTTGTCGATTCCACTCCAACAGCAAGAGAATATAAACAATTCGGACTACATCAAACTGATATTCCAAAGTTTATAACTTAGCTCATTAGAAATCAATACATATATATTGATTTGACCTCTGCCAATTTGGCTGTTAAAGGAAACAACTCCAAGATAGATCAAAACACTGAAATAGACCACTTTTATATAGATTATACATTCTTCAACTTACAATCACATCTAAGATGTCATTTTATGTTGAGTTTGATGTTTTGTGTTTAGTATTGTGATTGATGCTTCAATACAGGATTTAAAAATTCATTAGATTGCATAAATTGTGCTCCTTAGTAACCGTTCTACCTTTTTGAATGGTTTTCTTCAATAAATGGTTTGCTGCAATATAGAGAAGCATAGATCAGTGGCAGTTATGACTTCATTGAGTTAAGCAGTTTTTCATTGATAGCATAATCAAACATGGTAATACTGACAGTGAAGTCAATATTCTGGTTCTAGACTTTGTTCCTCTTCACTCCCATGTTGTATCAGGAGTGGTGGTTAGAATGACACACTTGCTTCTTTTTGCTTCAGTGCTGAGTATCTGAAAATTTTTCGGGTGGTTCTTTCAAGTTTTTTTTAAATGTTATTTTTATTTATGTCTTTTACATTACTGTATATTCCCCATAGGTTTCCCACTACCAATTCACCCATGAACCATCACCACAGTCCCCTGTGCCCCCCTACCCCCCATTCTGAGTCCCAATCTTCTCCCTTCTATCGCTGATTGTTGCTCTTGTATTTTGTTCCCCTATATTCCTGTTATAAGTGAGACCATTCAATATTTTTCTTTTTCCTTTTGGCTTATTTCATTGGAACCAATGATAGTTGCCCTAGTATTTGCAGCTTTCTCTTAGGTACCACAGGATTGTGAAGAAAAAAAAAAACTTTAAGATGTTTTATTATTATTGTTATCAATCATTATTAATTAGTTTTACTTGTGAGAAGACCACTGCACTTCTACCCTTGGTTCCTGAACATTTGTAATCTGGTTTTGTAGGAAATGATATCATATACTAACCATTGGTTAAAGGTACCAAATGTAACCTTTAGCACAAACTTTAACTTTGTAAGATACTTCTCCTAGCCTATTCTGTAATAGAGTCCACACATTTTATGTCATCCTTCTCTCAAGCTTTCAGAGAAAGTATGCATGGTAAGATTAGTGAACATTTTTAATATGACCCATACATGTTTTCCACATAAAACATCTCCTTTAGTCAGAGACAACAATGTGTGGGAGAATTCAGGAATTTTGTAGGTCCACAGCATTTTCACTGAAGTATAAAAGGCAAATTCATGTCTTTAATTGTATGTTTTATTTATTACTATATCTGCCCACTCCAAGATGAAAACCATTTTGTATAATTGACATGCCAACATTAGCCTGTCACCAGGCACACACCACCTCTTCACTAATAAAGAATTGTACACAAGGTTTAGTGTTGGCTTTACATAGCTGGAGGTTGTCTTTATACTCTGTACCCATTCTGGGATGTTCATTTTTATACTTTTCCTAAACTGTCTTATTAGTTATTTTATTTTATCCAAGATCCTGAACTGTGTTCACCTTTTTTAAGCTATGTCTTCTCAAAGGACACAACCAGATATGTAGTCCTAATGTCACAAGACGACACACACTCCAGCTTTTCTTCTACCTTCTCTTCCACCATTCTCCCAGCCTATAGGTGTCTCCTCTCTAGTTCCCAAAGCAACTGAACTTTGTGGAAACTTGACAAAACATTTATTATCTGAAATTGTTTTTGTATTTTTACAGTGTGAGAACATGATTGAATCGCTGAAAAAAAAATGTTACAATTTTATCAGATATTTTACTCAGAATCTGCCTGACATTAATTACAAAGTTTCTTTGTCTTGCAGCAAATTGCTATATTCTGATCTCATCATAACTGGATGAAATGTGGCCAAATTTTTATGTTGTTAGCTGATTAAATTTTACTATAAAGATCCAGGCAATATGAGCTGTACACTGATTTATGAATTTATCTTACATGTGGAAAATGTGAAACTTATTATATAAACCCTTAAGGATTGAGAACCAGAATTTCTCTGGTATGGACAGTAAAGTATAACTGTAGCCTAAGGAAAGTTGCTATGTAAAATGTTTACCAATTACACTCACAAAAATGAACAATTTTGCTTTCTTTTTCAAACTATTATCATCATTCAGTGAGGAAATTAGATAAAATTTGATGTGGATTTTCCTGATAATGTAAAATAATAAAAAAAAACTGGGTGAAGATGATTAGAAATATATGAATAGGCAAGTTTTTATATTTGCTTATTTTTAAAGTAAACTGAAGACCTTACTAATTACATAGTTATTGAGCTAAATGTTATTATTTGATTTTTTATCATCAAAAACAGATACATTGATGAGAAATCAAAATTCCATCAGACATTTGAAATTTGGTATTTCATTTTGTCAGCAGGAAAGAATAGGAGGTAAGTTTCCTCCTTTTCATCTGTAGGTATACACTATATATCTTGAGATTTAAGCAGCTTGAAAAGTAAAATTTTTGCAAAAATATCTACTTTTTAAAGAAACATTGCCTCTGGATAACAGCATTAAAATACTAATTTAGTCTTTGATAGCACATATTAGCACTGCAACTCAGGAGAGTTTATTACGCTAATTCTGAAACAAAAATGTCTCTGATTCATGTATGAATCAATATAAAAACTACTAGAGGTCTGAAATGACAAAACTGGTTAAAGCTGCCAAAATGACATGGTGATGGAACACAGTATCAAATGCATTTTCAATGTATTATGTTAAATGATTCTGGGGAATTATAAATGAAGTTTCTAGTTGATAACATCTGAAAGTATGCACATTATTCTGTTTTCTATGTTATTACCTCTTTGTATACATTTTTTAAACTGTGATAATGAATAGTTTGAAATTTATCTTTCTAAGATACTATATTTTGCGATAAGAAACAAAATCTAATGAAAATATCAAATGTTTTCTTCAATATTTTCTGGTTAAGAGCCTATATTGTCATTGGAAAGCATGAGAATAATAGTAAAATATTTTCTCCTCCTACTAGTTTGTCAGTTAGCAGAGGTTTATTCAATTTATTTTTATTGCCATCCAATTGCTTCATAAAATAGGCATAGGAGAAATCCAGTAACCATCATGCTGTTGTTGTTTTATCAACTTACATTTGCCAGATATTCAGTTACTACATAATATGCTTTTGGGATGGTATCATAACTGCTGCTTGTGGTTATTTTTTTGTCACTCAAAATATTCCTCAGCCTTAACCTATTTTCTGAGAAATTGCAATCATCAGTGATTGTTAGCCTTATTTTACTTTGAATCTACTGATGTGTCAAATTTGACTTTTAAAAATCTTTTCACTTTCCATACTCTTTCGTGAAGCAAAATATTTATATGAAATTTAAATGTTGATGTTCTTGATACACTCTTAGAGGTTTTAATTGGATTTACAGGTTTGTGTTAAAGTCACTACATTCAATTGTACTATATTACATCTAAACTTCATAGCACTCTTGGTAAAGGTTTTTTGTCATTAAAAGTATTATTCAATCTGCTTATCAGCTGGATTTACTGTAAAAGACTTTTAGGAGCACATTTCTCTTATCAACTTTGAAAATAAAAATAAATACATGTACTCATGTGATCCGGGGCTTTAAAAATTATCTAATTTGTAAAGTTAAACATATTCATGATTTATTAAGATCTGTACATGAATTCTATTTTCTGGTTTTGGGACTTATATTATTGATTAAATGATATTTTTTATATACCCAGTACTTTTTCTGAATGGTTCAACTAGTTATAAATTTATGGTCATATATAATATCTAACTTTGTATTATTTTCCACCTCCCCTTATAATATGAATTGGGTGCTGTACCATTTAATAGAATATTTTATGTAATATTTTCATATTCTAAATATATTAATTTTCTATATAATGTGTTGCACATATTGTTATACATTTTTAATTTTAATTATCATGATTTAAAACTAAAGGAGTAAAAGAATGTGACCATATTTTTTTTACATTTGTTTCTGTTTTCTACAAAGTGTCCATCCTTTGGAAAAGATTTTCTTCTTCCCAATTGTAATAACAACTGTGATTTTCTAAGGCTTCTGGCAATCTTATATCTAAAATATTAGGTCTTTTGAGTGTAGTACCACCACATTTGTCACATTCCTATCTATTTTCAGTGTTTAAGAAGTAACCATAAGAAACAACTAGTAGGTAACTGAATAGGCATAAAGAAGATACGTTGATAATAAAAGAAATATGAATGTCTCACATAGCAGCTACACCTGCATCAAAAGTGGCCTAAACAGTTTCTGATATTGAGAAAGATACACGAGACCCTTTCTCTCATTGCAGACTACCCTCTAAATCTTGACCAGACTTAGAAAAAAACAATCAAGTTTGTAAGACATAAGTCATTTAATACATCTACCACTGATTCTGGAAATAACCCTGATAAATTCTTAGATAAGTACTTTAGGACAGCAAGAAGATATTAAACCCAAGGAAGCATTACTCATATATTCCCATGTTAGTTCCAACTTGGAAGTGCCTTTTAGCTATTTCTTGCCAACTTGAGATTAACTAGTTCGCCCTACTTATTAAAATGTACTTTATGTAGTTGCCTATGGTTATGGAAAATTATGTAGCACTATGGTGGGTAGTGTTGGATGCCAATCTCATGAGCATATTTAATGTAGGTGAAAACCTTGAGTAAAATAGCTGTTCATTTCTGCATCGTTTCATTTTGGTTCCGTATTGATAGGACACATATGAGCTGAGAAATAGCCAGCAGTTGCATTATGTACAATACACACTTTTAAAACCCTGTGCATAGCTATTACAAGCCAAATCTCAATCTGATGCAGTGAAGATATATCAAAGCTATGAAATAATACTAAGTGCACTTGGAATGTGTATACAAATTCTATAACAAGTTATAATCTGCTTAGTTCAAAGTGCAAGTAAGCCTCAAGAATTTTTGTTAAGTTCTAAATATCTATTTTGAGATTTAAAAGTTACAGTGGAATAAAAATGTAGCATTGATTCTAGTTAAGTATATCTATAAGCATTTCTTTAATCAATTGGGATCGCTGCTTTATGGAAGAACACTTTAGTGTTATTCTTAAACATGGATTATGCTGCCTATAGAGTTAATTGAGCAATAAAAGAAAGGTGATCTTTGCCAAAATACAGTATCTTAAATTTTATACCAAGTAAGTATTAATAGTAATAAAAATGAAATTGGATCTTAGAATTTAAATCCTCCAGGACATTTTGTAGATCTGTGCAATTAGTTTTGTTTAGAAACTTTTTTGCTTTATACTGAATACAAAATTTGAAGCTTTCAAGGTTCAGTAGCTAGACCTTGAGGGTAGTAACATATGCAGTCAATGCTTACTGTGCAGTGGTATTATGGTTTTCTTGCTTTTTTTTAGGTCTCCATTTTTCTCTAGGGCATTTGTTGATTGTGATGTCTCTCTGGCTTTAAAAATACTTTGCTACTACAGAAAACCAAATGCTATATAACTGGCTCTGCTTTGAACCCAATAAAGAAATCAGCTGTTAAATTAAACAATATATTTGAAATGAAAATTAAGACTATCAGCAGGAGATTGCTTTTCCAAGACTTCCCAGTCATGAAAAGAATTATTAGATAATATCCTAATGATTTTGACCAGTGCTGCCCTTGATTAAATTTGAAGTGAACCACCTTAATTCTTTTTTTTAAGATTTATTTATTTATGCATACAAGCTGGGGTACAGGCCAGAGGTGTAGGGTGGTAAGTGGGTTCACCAGAGACAGAGTGGGGAGCAGAGCAGGCAGACCAACCGAAATACACTGCTGAGGGGACCAGTGGGGGAGGCAGGAGAAGTTTGCCATGCCATGTGGAATTGTCCCCAGTGGGGCATCAAACTCGCTCCGCAGCCACCTACAGCTCCACAGCGCTGCGCTAACCCGATGCGCCAACAGGGAGGCCCACCTTAATTCTTAACATTTTAATGACACTTGTTCCTTTCATTCCAGTAAAAAGTAGCAGATATAGGAGTAAATGTTTACAATTTTCTCCCACTCCACCTGCCATTCACAATTTTTTTTAAAGAACAAAAAAGACACTAACTGGTAAAGTTGTTTTATATAGTGGAACTCCTATCTTTAATATTTGGGATTTATTCTAGGAAACAGTATGTTCAGTTAAATAAAAGATTATACTCGTGTGGGATGGAGAAGACAATTCCCAGAGTTGTCTTTATTTTTCCCTTTACGACTTGAGAGGAAAGCATGCAGAGTTCAACAATCCTCTTTCAAAGTTTCTGTGATGTTACAGAGTTACACTAAGTTATTTGTCTATAAAATAGATCCCAGGCTTTCCAAACTATAGAAAAAAAGAGTTATCACAACTGATCCAGTACTTTGTTCCTTCATCCTCAAAGCACACAAATAATTTTCCAAAGTTTTTGCTTCATTCACATAGTTAATAGTTCAACACTCTGTTATCATAATTGAGTGACTCTCGGGTAGCCAAAGCCAATCATAGTTAAATCCCATATTTTTGGTCATTGATTATCATAGGAAATTAGATGAACACAAAACAACAACCAGTTGGTCCAGTCATGGAGACATGGCGTTCAATGCCCCATTAGGTTGAGGTAAATAGCTTTTATTCCCTGAATTGTGCCTCTATTGTTGCTGGCAAGCATCTTGTTTTGAGTGGAGATAGGCCAGGAACAAATGCCACATGGCGTGGCAGACCTCTCCTGCCTCGGCCGCTGCTCCCCTCAGCAGTGTGTTTCTGTCGATCTGCCTGTTCTGCTCCCGACTCTGTCTCTAGTGAACCCTCTCGCTGCCCCATGCCTCTGGCCTGTACCCTGGCTTGTATGCATAAATAAATAAATCTTAAAAAAAAAATTGAACCCAAGTTTTTCTCCAAAGAAACAGAACTATTAGGATAAATCTAGCTATATTTATATCATCTGTGTTTGTATCTATATTTACATTTGTATATCTATCTATATGAGGGAAAAGAGAGAGTTCTTTAGGAATTTTTTTTTTTAAATTTGTTTCATGTTATTGTGGGGACTTGAAAATTCAAAATCCACAGTGCAGATTGGCTAGAGGTGCAGGGAAGAATTGATGTTGTAGTCTTTTCTCTTAAGTCTTTTCTCTTAAGTCAGTCTTTTAAGGTCTTGAGCTGATTGGATAAGGTTTACTCATAATATGGAGGATAAACTGCTTTACTCAAAATATACTGATTTTAAATTGAACACTTGAAAAAAAATAAATACCTTCTTGGCAATCACTGGAATAGTGTTGGATCATGCAGTAGTTACCACAACCTAGCCAAGTTGACACATAAAATTAGCTATCACTATACTTTTAAGTCAATTTGAGATTTTTAAAATATTTCCAAATTTGTTCTAATTTATACAATGAACAAGTAGCAGAGAAAGTGAAGAAGCAAATGAGAGTAAACATGTATGAGCAAATTTGAGAAAAAAAAAGGAATGGATTGACTGGTGATTTTCAGTGTCACAATATACCATTATTATATTTCTATGAATTTAACAAGACTTTAGGTATATTTTCCAACTTACTTTGCAACTATAAAAATTTTTACTTATATAAGCATCAGTTAAATAAGATTCTATTGTCTCATATCCACATATATAATTCTATACACTTAGGAAGGGAGCTGTTTCAATTAATCCTGATATTTAACCCTCATATTAAAACTCATAAATTTTATGTGGTATAATTTAGAAAGAAGATAGGTGGAAGTAAGAATGGTCATGTTGAGATTTAATCCACTAGACCCTTTCTTAATATAATTATTTTTTTATACTTTTTTCATTTTAAAAATATGTGTACTCTGTGAAAACAATAATCTTGACTCAGTTTTGGGGAAAATCACCAACCATAACTTGATGTCATAAATCTAGTCTATAATGAAATAAAAAGAAAATATATCCTTTTGAATCTATCATCTCATAATAACGTAGGAGAATAATAAGGTTCTATCTTTCAGAAATGAATCTGATCTAATGAAAGAAATAGTGTCAACAGTATCTTTCCTTACAGTCGTAATTTGCTATAGAATGCTGTTTATTGAATAAAATCCATTTAAGAAATAGTTCGTGTATGTATATTAACATAAAGATTTACCCCTAATTTCTTTAATCACTGAATGAATTTCTTTTAATACCTACTATAAACATTTCCTAGCCACAAAAGATCTCTAGAGTACATGTTAGAGTCACTTTTAAGCATCATGAAATTTTTTTCCTTAAATCCAAATTCCTTCAGTCTAAGGACCTAAAATAGAATGTCATTATAAAGTATATCAAATAGTCCTCTTTCAAATATTTCTTTTGTGTATCCTTGTACAGAAACAAATAGTTTTTTTTAACAAGAAATAACCGTAAGAAGTTGGTTTTTCATCTACATTTTCCTGAGCTGTCCATTAAAACCAGTGAATTCTACTTTAAAACTTATAATACTTAAAATATATTGTTAGGATCTCTACTCCCTTGTTTGCCCTGTCTTGAAAAAAAAAAAAAAAGATACAAACTTAGCTTATTTGAATGAATACTCAAGGGCTTTTTCATTAGCTAGGGTCTTCTAAAGATAGAAGTAATAAAGATTTTGCTATGATATATCACACACAGTTTTTCAAGTTTGACATAATAGGTCAAGGTAAAAATATGACAGTTTTCCTGCTAAGGATGGATTTTATATTAAGGCAACTTTAATTATTCCTAGAAATAATTAAGAAATATGAATGATTTTATCTCCTTTTGAAAATCACATGATATTGACATAACTAAGGTAATCATAGGCCAATTATGATTACTTAAGATTTCCTGAACTAAATGTTTTACAGAGAAGGAAGGTTCTTATTTGTAAGGAAGTTTCTTTGCCTAAATACAAAGTCTATGCTACAAAATTCCCACAAGTGCTGACAACTTAGTATTCTAATATATAGACATTTACCATCTATCACAATTATTCTTAGTTATATAACAGATCCTCATTTTTGCAGTTGAATTAATTTGAAGTTAAATGACATGTCCTAGATGAGGCATCAAGTAGACAAAACTATATAATTAGATTTTGGTATCCTAAGGCCAACATTTTAGAAGACATTTTTTTTTTAATTTTTGAACTTCTTTTGCATTTACTAAAGTACTAAACAAGTTATAAAATATTAGACTTCCATTGCAATCCAATCAGAGATTCTTAACCTTAGTCAATGTGTTTTTAGTAATATTAAGATAAAATAGTTCAGACTACAATGTCTCTGATTCTAAAATATAAATTTTCACCTTTTTTGATTTTATAATTTTTTTTTTATTGAAGTAGCATTGGTTTACAATTCATATAAGATCCAGAAACATAGGATCCCTCTCTTCAGATTTCTGTTACAAAACCATAATTTTCCTTTAGAACTTTTAGGTGGTCTGCATGCTTCATTACATAAAGGAATGCCTGCTTTCACATAGTTATTTCATTAGTCTGGTCAGTTTTATAATAGACTGCAATGCGTTTTTCTAAGTGGAATTGTAGGAAGTGTCACAATGTTCTAACTTTCCGTCAGTTAAAACATTACTTTAATAACTTCCATTAAAAAACAGATATAACAATTTTGGTGAATGAAAATTCTCCCAAATCAATTATTGCAGCATGAAGTTTACAGATAACAATTACTCAGCACTCTTCTTTCTGGTATGTGTGTACAAGTGTAACTATATGTATACATATATGCATACACATGTATGTATGATAAATCAACATATATGTATGTGCATATTAAGTAAAACATTTCTTATCATTGCTGTACAGGAACATAGAGACTAGGGTAAGGAACCCTCTTTGCTTTAGACTTTGCAGTCAAACTATGGAGAATTGAAACTGTAAAGTAGATTTGAGTTCACATGTACATTTCCCCCTAGAAATCATGTTGCCAGTAGCACAGAGAGCAAAAGAACAAAACAGTCAGAAACAGGTTTATTGTTGTATAGGGTCATGTGGGAAATGTATCTCAAAGGATATCAGACCCTCCTGCAATCAAATTAGAATAGCTGCTCAGTTGGTGGGAATGGGTCAACACAGAGAGCAACCATAAAGGATTATTCCAATATCCCCTACACTCTCAGCAGTAGTCTCTGCTCTGACTTGTGCAAACATCTTAAAAACTTTAAAATAATAAAAACAATAACAACATTTATTACTGTTTTTATTATTTTGGTGCCTATTAGGAAATTTATAATCAGCACTTGAGAAAAATCTATTGTATATGACTACAATTTCACTGGAAATGCTGAGAAATAAAATTGGCTACCCACACCTGGGAAAACAGATCACAAGTCTAGACTAAAATAAAATACTTTCCATTTCCACTCTTGATGGAGACTTAAAATCAGTGATAATATGTAATAGTTTTCAAAGCCCCTTATGGACACTTTATTTCTTAGATCTTCCCTTCAATGCTTTTTGGTCATCTTGTGTTCCCTAACTAGTATCACTTCAAACAGGTGTGATTGAAAATAATCGTCACATACTGTTTTTGACAAATACCCTGGGACTTATACTGCTAAGTGAGCTTTGAATCAGGCCAAGTAACAACAAACTCTGAGGAAAGGGCTTCAGTGAGCTGGCAATTAGTTCCTCCCAGTTTGTATAGACACTGCATTAAGGACGAGTAAACCTAGTCTGCCCCTTTCATTTTCTTTTTTCAGTGACTCCTAAGCTGCCAGCTTTCACAGCTGATGTGATTGCCAGCCAGAGTGCTGGTTTTCAAGGCTACCAGAAGCAGAGGAGGGAGAAATAGGAAGGCGGCAATTTAAATGCTTCAAAGCTTGCTATTTCTGTGATTCAATAGATTTTCTTGAATAAATACAACCTGGATTGTTGCCTTTCATTAATTTTCAAACTTTCTTTTAAAAAAGGTGATTTTGCTCATTTTTGTCCATTTTCCTCTTGCTTTGTGAAGAAATGGATTTTCATAGGTGCTATACTCCACCATTTCAAAAGAGCAGTATATCAAAATTTTGATTTATATTAAAAGATTAAAATGAAGAAATTAATCTAGAAAAAGAAACATTTAGCAAAATTTTTCCAGATAAATTGTGATATTTCCATAATCCTGTATTGCAATAAGGAAATGAATTGGTAATCAGAAATATTCCCATGGAGGAAATGCTGGCCCATGTTGCTTCACTGGAAAATTACTTCAGGCATCTAGCTAGGAAAAAAAAAAAAAAGGTTTCTACTGCTTCTACTGTTATCAAGTATTTTAGAATAGAAAATTAATATAGTTTTATGAAGTTATCATGATCTTATTTTTACACCTGGGAAAGAAAATACTGACAGTAAAATTTAAAGTCCAATATCCCTCATGAACATGCATCAAAAATTCCAAAACAAACCAGCTATAAAAATATGATGTCAAATGGAAAAAATCAATAAGCATTTCCATAAAAAGAAAATACTTTGCCTTAAAAAGAAAATCAAGATTACCTTCACATACGCAATAGCACTTACTAAATATGAAAATTTGTAAAAATGTAATAAAATTCAATATTCATACAAGATTAAATAATAACTCATAGTAACTAAGAATGTAAGAGGATCTCTTATTCTGATAAAGTTTATCTACAATAATACCTGAAGCAAACCTTATTTCTAATAAAGAAGTTTAACGAATATTTTCTTTTCTCTTTAAAGATTTATTTATTTATACTGCATACAAGAGCTGGGGTGCAGGCCAGAGGTTTGGGGGGGCGGTAAGAAGATTCACCAAAGACAGAATGGGGAGAAGAACAGGCAGAGGGACTGAAATACAGTGCTGAGGGGAGCAGTTGGCGAGGCAGGAGAGGTCGCTATGCCATGTGGGAATCTCCCTGGCAGGGGATCTAACTAGTGATACAGTGGCTACAGACAGCTTCATAGGCTGAGACTTAACCCCTTGCGCCACCAGGGAGGCCCTTATCAAATATTTTCTTTGAGATATGGAACAAGATAAAGTTCTCTTGATCATTACTGGCATTTTAGTAAATGACACAAGCAATATATATTATCAGAAAGGTAAATTTAATATATATAGACTGGAAAGGAAGGAGTAAAATGTGTTATTATTTGGAGAGTATGTGTATGGATAAGTAGCTATAAAGTACTAAAATTAATAAGATGTTTCAGATTACTATAATATTTATCTGTAATTTTGTGTGTCTCAGCAACAAAATTTTAGTAGCATAAGAGCTATCATTAATCTAAAAATATACCTAATACCAAATTTTGAGGTTATTACATGGAAAAATAAAATTTTTATTAGAGTTAATTAAAAATATAGTCATAAATTGATTTTGGTTATGTATATAAATATTGATGTGTTACAGATTCTACCTTGTAAATATGTATTTATAAAATTATATACAGATTCATTGTCATCTTAATCAAAATCCAATAATTTTGTATGAAAATTATCAAGCTCATTATAAAATTTATTTGGAAATGCAACTGTCAAACATAATCAGGTCACTTCTAAAATGGAACAGAAGTGTGAACCCAACTTCTAGAGAATAAAAAATGAGAAACTTGGGCCTCCCTGGTGGCACAAGGGGTTAAGTCTCAGCTTTTGAAGCTATCTGCAGCCACTTTAGCAAGAGTTCGATCCCCAGTCAGGGAGATTCCCACATGGCGCAGCAGACCTCTCCTGCCTTGCCTGCTGCTCCCCTCAGTCCATCTGCCTGCTCTCCTCCCAACTCTGTCTCTGCTGAGTCCTCTCACCCCCCTACACCTCTGGCCTGCACCCCAGCTCTTGTATGCGTAAATAAATAAATCTTTTTAAAAAATGGGAAAGTTGCTCTAGTGGATAGAAAAAAAAAACTTTCTTTAGTGATTAAGACATTAATATTCATGGACTGACAATTAGATCACTAGAGCAGATATCTTTTGACATTTTCTATGTGACAGAGGTCATACCGTAGAACCATGAATAAGGGATTTCATTTCCAATATGTGTTGCTGGGATAAATATATATGCTACAATAAAAATAGACTGATATAAACCAATAGAAAGGAAAAAAAAACGCATGCACACCTCCAAAATTTGCACAGTATTCACAAAAGAAAAATCCAACAAATCTTGTGAAAAAAAATGTTCAACCCATTAATCATTAAACCCAGTCTACAGTACAGCCATGAATGATTTTAAATTGTATATAATAAAGGAAATAAATTTTAAAATTCTGACATAACCAACTTTTAGTAAGTATGTGGAGCAACAAAAATTTTATATATACTGTTTTTCAGAATCTAAATATGTAAAACCATATAGGAAAAACTTGGCACTATCCAGTTTAAGAAAATAAATACCTTATGATCCAGCAATTCTACTCCTAAATATGCACACATAAGTTCTCCAGGATACATGGATAAAATGTGTGTAACCACATTACTGGCAAGAGGTCTAAATTAGAAATGATACAGAAGTTGCATCAATATTAAATGGATACATTGTGAAATAATTATAAATAGGCTATTATACACTGAAAAATGAACAAATTATAGTGACATGCATTAACATTACTGCATTTTACCAATATATGAGTAAAAAGAAAGTCACAAGAGAATGAAAATTACCCCCATTTATTTAAAATTTTAAAACAGCAGAACTTATCTATCTTGTTTAAAAATTCAACTATTGTGGTAAAACTGCTTTAAAATTTTGATAGTTCTGGGCCTCCCTGGTGGCGCAGTGGTTAAGCGCTGCACTGTGGAGCTGTCGGCAGCGGCAACGCGAGTTCGATGCCCGGCCGGGGAGAATCCCACATGGTGAGGCAGACCTCTCCTGCCTCGCCCGCTGCTCCCCTCAGCAGTGTATTGCCGTCCATCTGCCTGTTCTGCTCCCTGCTCTGTCTCTGGTGAACCCTCCCGCCGCCCCACAACTCTGGCCTGTACCCCAACTTGTATGCAGAAATAAATAAATCTTTTAAAAAAATGAAATAGAAAAAATAAGTTTCTAAAATTAGCTGATTTGCAATCTAAGTATAGTAATGTGAAAAATAACATGAAAAATGTGTTATAAGGTTATTTCATGAAGGGAAAGCAGTATGTATGTATTGGTAGGTAATTCTAGGGTCTTAAATATAACGAGTTACTTTTTATGGAATCTATTTTTTCAACTATTTTCTAAATTGGTAGCTTCTTCTGATTTTGTATCCCTGCCTGCTGTCTTTTCTCTGTTCACACTTTTTATTTAAAAATCCTCACTTGCTCCAGGTCACTATTCTTTTAGCCTCTCTCTCTTTTTTCAACTGTTGAAGTGGCTATTTCAAATTTTATCACGTTCTTCTTTCTAATCAACCTCTGTCGTTTTCATTCTGCTTTCAGGCATTCCCAGTGATCCTTAAAATGCTTTTGTTTGACTTACTCTTTCTAGTTATTGTTCTCATATTTTTCCTTTCAATTTTAAATACTTAGAGTGAATATTCTTTTCCTGCTATCTCTCATTTTTTCCCTGGACTTACTCTAAGTTGGTTTTGACTGAGGCCCCACATGACATGCACGTTGAGGCTTACAAAGCATCTCCGAAACCCTCTCTAAACTATGAACATTGTGATGAGTCAGTCTTCCCAACATTTAGTCTTTATCTGCAAATTAGGTATTGACTCATTTCTGATATAATTTTGTATTTTGTTTAATAACTCTCCCTCTATACTTTTATTAGAATGAGAAACCATGCTCAACCTTAAAATCACCTCAGCTCTCCTCACTGTACCTTCTCCAATATTTAGTTAACATACCTTTGGACCTTATTAGTTATGTAGATTTAAACCACTTATATCCTTTTCTTCCTTAAGTCTATCCAGAAAAATGGAAAGATTTTTTGCATTTTGTTCATTTTCTTCTTTTATATTATATACACAAGATGTAATGGAATTTTCCACTTCTTATTTTACCATAGGACTCCTATATTATAGGCTGATTAAACCATAAAATGGTTGAGTAGAGTCCTATCAATCAAGATGCAGGCTTCAGGTTCTTAAATTACCCAAGATAGTGTACCATATGCTGCAGTAACAGACAACCTCCAAATTTCAGTGCCGATTTATAATCACTTTGTATATATACAGTTTCTAGAATGTACTTGTTTAGGCATTGCTCCATAATATTTTTTTCTAGAAAACAATTTAATAGTGAAACCTCCATCTTGAATTTTAGTATTCTTGTGACACAGAAAAAGTGTCACAATGGACAACAATCTGGTTCTGAAAGCATCCTTCCTGAGTTTCATCCTTCATTTTTCATTGAACAGAACATGTCACATTGTCTTCAACAGACCATGAAATTACAATTCAAATTAATGTAATAAAGTAATCTAAAACAAAAATAACAGAGAAAAGTGGACTTTCTTCCAGTACCAAATTAAACAATCCATGACTCTGTAACCCATGATTAATTAGGGCTCCAGACTGGTTCTATTTTGTTATCTAACAAGAGCACTGTCATCATCTACATGATTAAAACTGAATCACTATCTCCATATTCCAGGAACTGGAAAGGGAAAAGTGGGCTTGGAGGAACATAGTCTTAAGACCCAGTCTTGGAATTGTTTAAATCACATCTGTTCACATTTCTGTGGTCTGAGGGTCATTACAAAATTTTCATGAAAAATTACTTATATTTGATTGTGATTGCATTGAATCTGTATATAAAATTTCTGGGGAGATGATATATTTATGTTATTGAATCTTCCAAGCCAGCAATATGGCATATCCTTCCATTTAAGCATATCAGTTTTCAAAAGGAATCAAGAAAGTTAGGTGACACCTACCCCCCAACAATGATGGGAAGTGCCACTTCACTGACTTGAAAGAATTAGAGAATAAGTCTTTAGGATGTTAAGTTTTTCATCTTTATGACACAATAAAATCAGACAAACTTAAAAGGTAAGCTTTATTTCACTGGACTGTGTAATTGCCAGGACCTTTAGTTTCTTATGTTGAGGGCATCATATGCCAAAGAACCTGAATATTTTAAACTATATAAAACACTGAGATATCATATCCAACTCATCATTTTAACATATATCCAGACATTCATCCTATTAAATATAATATTCTTCAAAATATATACCCTCACTAATAACTTTAAAAATGCCTTGGTTTATTTTTCTTAATAAATATATATTTAATTATACTCACTTTTTTCAAAATTTGCATACCATGTATTGACACCAAAGTAATTAAAATAAATTTATAATAAAAAGGGATGAATGTCACTAAAACTTAACAAAGGAGATGTCTACATCATTGCTTTTTCCTCAATAACATCAAAGTCCTATGCAGATATGATGACTTAATATTCCAGTTTTTCTATTCATACTTCAGCTAATTTCTTCTTTGTTCTCATAGCTTTTTTTTTTTGCATTTTATACTTTATATTCTGACATTTTGTACCTTTGAAATAACTTACTCCTTCTAGAGCACCAATACTCTTATCTTCTAAGACTTTAAACATAATCTCTTAAGTTATCTTTTATTCTTTAAGACATCTCAATATAGTTAATAAAATGTTTATTATTTCCACTTTTAAATCTTTCAAAAAGAAAACCTTGATATATTATTTAACAATATTTATAATTCTATAAATATTTATAAATATTTATAATTTATAATTCTACCAGGTTTATATATCTATAAACCTGGAAATTTTGTTTTTTTTCCTAAATTGACACGTAAATTAAAAATTGAAATTATATTTTAACTGAGTGCAATTACTAAAAAGAAAAAGTATAGTAGTTAGGTGAAATCACGTATTCTTCCCCACGTAACTTTGCATATTAATGACAAATGTCCCACAGGTCAATATTTTGATCATCTATTAGTATTTTTATAACTCATTGCCACAGACAGTTTCCAGAGAATGCAGTTTTGCCAATGTAATACATTTGTAACTAGAGCACAAATCAGCAAAAACACATTTAGACTATCATAAAAGTACTCAGTAATACAATCATTCCAAAAGTCAGTCCTCAAAGTGTAGCTCTGTAAAAGATAAAACCCGCAGGGAGTATTATCTAAAGCATTTTGTCCCTGCCATACTCATTTACCCTGAAAATAAATTGCAAAATGATGACATTAACGCAACTTTTCTATACTTAACAAGAAATAAAAAGGTCTACTGAAAGTAATAAGCCTTTGTGTTTTTTTACTCTAATTGCCATCAATGTGTGGAATTATTCTGAAAGGGAAAATGATTTAATAAAGGTTTGCTTGTAGCTGAGAAGAAACAATAAAAGCTATCAAGAAATATTAGAATATTTCTTATAGTGGATATTTTTGGGAGTAGTTTCGCTTTGTAAAACAATGTAAGTTGCTCTTTGAAAACTTCTAAATTCTAGAGAGAACAGAATCATAGACACTCTAATCGGAAAACAGTTAATTTCAGGAATAATCGAAGTACCCTTTCATTGTTCACCTCCAGAGAAGATTTGAGAAAAGGATAGAATGGAAATATTTAAGAAAAAACAAAGATTTATGATTTCCTTCTACTGATTTTTATTTGTCAGAATTGAAAAATATTAAACAATGAATGTTAACATGATATAGACAGGATGGAAATTTTCAGTAATTATTTTTTCCTCCTTGATTATCTTTAAATGAATTTTTCTTGAGATAAGGATCTTAATTGGATTTCATTAATTCTGATAATAAGGTAATAACAAAGGATAACATTATTGTGTTCATCTTTTGTCTGGTCCCATCTTATTTTTTAAACATGAGAAACTTATTCCTTAGTGTACAGTAGAAAACTAAATATAAGATACAAAACTGCATAAGAGCAGATACTCCCCTTCCTTGAAAATCATGGAAACTATTTTGGTCAATGCTTCCATAGAAATCTTTCAAAGTGCAAAAGTAAATTCAACATAAAGATTATAAATTGAGCATCAGGCTGTCCACATACTTCATATATTTTCTACAATCAAATTGTGACAACCCTATTAAAATCCCAGATCTATGCCTTTTTATTAATTCAAGTATTATTTTGTGTTCCTCAATAAATTGGTACACCTTAAACCATTTCTGTAGTGGGTTTTCATTGGTTTTTTTGGGGGGGGTTTTGCTACTCATGTGAATGGGATCTTTTCCCTGTTCAATTTCCAAACACAACTGCTTTAATATAATGTTAGGATTTTATATTTATTTTAAAATTTTATGTATTTATATTTATTTTAATAAAAATATTTTAAAATTTAAATCATTTCATTTAATTTTCTACATTATTGTAGTTTCTTATCAATTCTAGTGTTTTTTTAAGTGTTTGTGAGCCCTTATGTTTTTATAGACAGATATTTCCTTTTTTTAGCTTTATCTTTCTCAGTTTATGTCTTTTTCAGTTTTTATGTATTTTCACTGGTAATGGGTGAAAAAAGTCATCATGTGCAGAATCAAGAAAATGATGTATCACAAAACATTTATGGATAAAATAGTTCTTTAAGGGTGGAAGATTGGTGGAAGATAAGGGCCATATAACTTAATGAAAAATAAAATAATTTGTCAATGCAAAGGCAGTGAAGAATTCTCAGAATCCATAATCTTGTTTGCATTTAGAAATATCAATGTAGCAACTGGTATCAGAATAGAAGAGAATGGATAGAAGCCAACGACTATTTAGGAAAGTTTACAGCAATTAAGAGAAAGGATTATGGAGACTTGAACAGTATTAGCAGTGAAGATAGAGGAAAAACAAATTTGATAGGATATGTGGGTTATATAACTGGAAATTTTGATGGAGGTTGGTAATTGAATAAACATAAGAGATAAATGAGAGAGAAAATTGAAGATTAGTTTAAGCTTAGGGTCTAAAGGGCCATATTTTCCAATTCCTGTGTTAAGCCACTTAGTGAATTATATTTCCTTCTAGGAGTTTTATGACTTTAGGCTTTATTTTTAAAAGTGAATTCAAAGCTATCAGAGAATGCAGAGCAATTAAATCGCCATTCACATTAAGCATTCTTTGACAAGTGAAGCAAAATAACTGAAAGGGCAATACTTAACTATACAGAAATACTTTACATTTTTAAAACAATTTTTTTAATATATATTTTTATTGTTTTTTATGTCTTTTGCATTTTGTATTCCCCTTGGGTAGCCCACCACCAATTCACCCATGATCCATCTCCATGGTCCCTTGCCTTCTTTTCTATTCCATTTTGTGCCCTTATCCTCCCCCCACCCCCACACCCGCTGAGTGTCTCTCTCCTATTTGGTTTCCTTATAGTCCTGTTATAAGTGAAACCATTCGATATTTTTCTTTTCTTTCTGGCTTATTTCACTGAGTATGATCCCCTCTAATTCCATCCATGTCGCTGCAAATTGCATGTGTTTATCTTCTGTGAATGCTGAATAGTATTCCATTGTGTATATGTACCACATCTTCTTGATCCAATCATCTATTTTTGGACATCTGGGTTGCTTCCATACCTTTGCTATTGTGAACAGTGCCACAATGAACATACGTGAGCATGTATCCTTTTGGATTAGTGTTTTTGTGTCCTTTGGGTAAATTCCCAAAAGTGGGATTTCTGGGTCGTATGGAAGCTCCATGTTTAGCAGTTTGAGGAATCGCCATACAGCTTTCCATAGTGGTTGGACCAGTTCACATTCCCACCAGCAGTGTAGAAGAGTTCCTTTTTCTCCACATCCTTTCCAGCATTTGTTGTTGCCTGTATTTTTAATGTGTGCCATCCTCTCAGGTGTGAGGTGGTATCTCATAGAGGTTTTGATTTGCATT